>JAVIAB010000101.1:7144218-7321718 GCA_032433765.1 Megaustenia siamemsis | reverse complement strand
AGATAGATAGATAGATAGATAGATAGATAGATAGATAGATAGATAGATAGATAGATAGATAGATAGATAGATAGATAGATAGATAGATAGATAGATAGATAGATAGATAGATAGATAGATAGATAGATAGATAGATAGATAGATAGAATCACGTGCCAATTAAAGGAAGATATTCCATTACAATGTATGATTGGGGTCTATGATAGATTCTTAGAAATGATATCAATGTTGATAATAAAAGCGAACTTATCGACATGGTTATAAAAACCTTCAATCGGTATAGGATTGAAGGTTTTTTGGTATATTTTTTGCTGCCCTCCTAAATTACACCTTCGAAAACAGCTCAGGAGATATTTACATTCGCACTAGACCAGATGGCTCACTGTTCAACCTAGCACGACTAAGAGCAAAAACCAAAACAAATGTTGCCCTACTTAAAGAATTTTTATTTGCTGACGATGCAGCCCTAGTCGCTCATAGTGAGGCCACCCTACAGTCGCTGATCAACAACCTGGATAAAGCATGCGACCTTTTTTCACTGTCAATTAATGTTCAGAAGACAGTAATACTAAATCAAGGTGACTTCAAACCTATATCTATTACTCTAAAAGACTGCCCACTAGAATCAGTACAGAAATTTACATATCTTGGATCCACAGTTACGCAAACCATCTCTCTTGATGAAGAAATAAACTGTCGAATTGGTAAGGCAGCTACGACCTTCGGCAAACTCACAAAAAGGGCATGGAACAACACGAAACTAACTCGAAAGACTAAACTCCTAATATATCAAACATGTGTGCTTAGCACACTACTATATGGATCCGAAACCTGGACAACATACTCAAACCAGGAAAAAAGACTAAATGTCTTCCACATGCGATGTCTCCGCAAAATAATGCACATCAAATGGCAGGACAAAATAACCAACTTAACTGTCCTGCAACGTGCTAAGACCCTAACAATCATGTCGATGCTCAGAAGTCGAAGGCTAAGATGGCTGGGGCATGTCCAACGGATGGAAGAAAAACGCATTCCTAGGCAAATACTATATGGCGAGCTAAAACACGGAAAACGACAAATCGGCAGACCTAAACTACGATATAGAGATATCTGCAAATCATCTCTGAAAGACTTCTCCATCTGTGAAAACGACTGGCAACATCTGGCAAGTGATCGCACATCATGGAGAGCACGTATAAGGAACGGTATAACAACATTTGAGACTGTGCTAAGACAGGACTTAGAAGAGAAGAGACTCATGAAAAAGGATGGTAAACCCTATGGACCAGCGAGCCTGACCTGTTCATTATGTGACCGCGTGTGTTTGTCAAACATTGGTAGAATTAGCCACGAGAGAAGCTGTTCGGCAAAAACAATACCTCAAAAAAATACGCAATAGCCTCCACTAGACCGTCTGACAAGACGAAAAGGGCCATATAATCGGTATAGGAACAGTAACGTGTTTAATGAAGATAAATATTAATGTAGTTCTGTTAGTGTGACGTATGTCTCCATTAGAAACGCCTGTTTTAGTTACGCTACAATTTCTGTCTCTATGACGTTCCACGCCCCTCTACTAAAGACAATGAATAGTCCTCTTCGTCACGTGCCGGTGAAAGATAGTTAAGTGGTGGCGGATGTCTTGTGTTGTGGCTTGCAGTACAATTTAGATATCTGCATATTTCGGCTTAATGCGTCAGATTTCGGCTGGGCGTTTTTAAATAGCGGGTTTCCATCCATCTTCGGTCCCTTATCGCTCGGCCAGACTTATAGTTTGTTTGCTGGAGCACCACTGATATTAAATGTCTATTGATAGTCTTCAAGAAGGTGTTCCGCCGCCGTGTTATTCTAACTCCGAACCTCCTTGAAGCCTTCTAGAAGGTGTTCCGCCGCCGTGTTGTTCTAACTTCGCACCTCAATGTAGCCTTCTAGAAGGTGTTCTGCCTCCGTGTTATTCTATCTCCGCACCTCCATGTAGCCTTCTAGAAGGTGTTCTGCCGCCGTGTTATTCTAACTCCGCACCTCCATGTAGCCTTTTAGAAGGTGTTCCGTGGCCTTTGTTATTCTTTCTCCGCACCTCCATGTAGCTATTGTTATTGGCTATGGAAGGCCTCGGTCTCACAGCAAACGAATTAAAATCCATAATTGCTCAACCGCCCGTGCCAGTGGAATCATCCGAATTACTAACTCATCTCCCAAACAAAGAAAGGTAACTGTAGTCCCCATCGTAGCAGTCTCAGCACACGCCAAAAGACATAAGGCGAAACCGCGCAGAAAGTGAACACAGCCAACTGTTCCCCGTCAAACGATATCATCATTCATCGTAAACAAGCGGGATATCGAAACAGGATCAAAACGGATGAGACACACAGCTCACGGTGTGCACAGAGCACTTAACTCAGTAGCTCCTGCAACAAGCCGGTCCATGTAGCTTTCTAGAAGATGTTCCGCCGTCGGGTTATTCTAATCCCGCACCTCCTTGTAGCCTTCTAGAAAGTGTTCCACCGCCGCGTTATTCTAATCCCGCACCTCATTGTAGCCTTTAGAAGGTGTCCCCTTTTACACTGAGAGGGGAAGTAGTGTCGTGAAAAACTCTGTTTTTCTCGGATCCTGACACACACAGTCACCTATGGGTCCCTGACTTATCTCAATTGCTGGATGGACGTCTTGATCTAAGTTAGTAATTTGATTCTCCCAACACGTCGCCGGTGTTGAGATATGTTCTCTCAACTGACTATAATGTGACGCTCAATAGTAATGTTGGTAATGTGTCGTCAAATAATTCATTTATTGGGTTCCGTCCCCACATCGAGGGTTGGCGACCAAAAAGCGGCGTTTAAATGTGTCTCTTGCCCTGATAGTGCCCATTGTCGTAGATTCACCTATCAGTCAGTTAATGTGATCAGCCCACTTTAGTCTGGATGTGCCTTGTACATTTCCCTCCAAGTTTTGTTTCTGTAATTAAAGGGAGATCTCCCCTTAGAATGTGTGATTGGGGGCTATGATAAATGCGTCTTGGAAATGGGTGTTGATATAAAGCAGGCGGCTAGTAGTCATAAGGAAAGTATGGAGACAACGGTAACAGGGGGAAGGAGTACAGAAGATAGCAGTAATGGTTGAGCGGAGTCTAGAAGATAGCAGTAGTAAGTTGTGAGTAGACAAATGGGAGTGTTGTAAGATGAATTCAGTAAGCCCACGTGGAAAAAGAGGAAAAGAATAGGTGATTAGATCGTGAAAAACGAGGGGGGGGGGGTGGCGGGGGTGGCACGGATGTGAGTAAACAAAGAATAAGTTAGAATGACGGGATTATTCGAGAATGGGATGGGGGTCGAGGAGTACATCAGAATTCAATTCGGGAATGGGCTGGGGTCCAGAACAGGTGGTGATGTTTTTTTTTTGTGTTACCACCGATACTGTGGATCAGTGCTAGGTTGTTCAGTGAAAGGATAGAGTAAGTACGGTAGTTACATTATATGTTTGTTTGGAATGGACAGAATTGTTACTGCAGCTAAGTTATGAGCTGATTCAGGGATAGATAGAGTAAACATAATTGGTTATCCTCACTTAGATAGAGTAAACATAATTGGTTATCCTCACTTAGATAGAGTAAACATAATTGGTTATCCTGACTTAGATATAGTAAACATAATTGGTTATCCTCACTTAGATAGAGTAAACATAATTGGTTATCCTGACTTAGATAGAGTAAACATAATTGGTTATCCTCACTTAGATAGAGTAAACATAATTGGTTATCCTGACTTAGATAGAGTAAACATAATTGGTTATCATGACTTAGATAGAGTAAACATAATTGGTTATCCTCACTTAGATAGAGTAAACATAATTGGTTATCCTGACTTAGATAGAGTAAACATAATTGGTTATCCTCACTTAGATAGAGTAAACATAATTGGTTATCCTGACTTAGATAGAGTAAACACAATTGGTTATCCTGACTTAGATAGAGTGGGATAAAGTGTCGCAGCACACGAACAGTTAACAATTGATGTCAGGAGTTTTTCAGAGAAGAAAAGCTCTTATACAGTGTCATAGTACACGCATGTCAAATTAACAGGTCGACGAAGGGAATGAGCCCTGGTCGACCTTAGCATTAAGTACGAGTTGTTGTCGGAGAGGAAGGCCTCTCCTAGCCAGCTGGTGTCGTAGTACACTAGCAAATACCGGTTCACGGCAGGAGTATTTCAGAAAAGAAAAGCTCTTGGATGGTGTCACTAAGGTCAGATTACCGAACCAGTGAAGGGCCGTGAGCTCTGAGCGTTAGCCACTGTCAATGATTATATAGGCAAGGGGATGTAATCCGTCTTGTCCAACAATAGCGTGTAGCAGCACAGCTGCAGGTTGTGTGCAAGGTAGTTGAGTTACCAGTAACTTGTAAATTATAACTGTGAACTGTGTATTGATTCTAATAGAAATAAAACTAGGCATGAGTTTTATTTAAGTGTTCCTTGATTTTCATATAAACTCTAATTGTGATTGTCTGTTCCAAGCGAAGCGGGCGCTGAGGTTTGTCAGGCACTAACGGAGTTATTCCACTATACAGATCAATTGGCCAATAATCAACCGGTGACGCCATTGGTGGGCGTTGCTGTCATTAATCCAGGAGTGCTGTCATTGATATCCAGCTGTTACAATAATCAACCTGTGACGCCATTGGTGGGCGTTGCTGTCATTAATCCAGGAGTGATGTCATTGATATCCAGCTGTTACAATAATCAACCTGTGACGCCATTGGTGGGCGTTGCTGTCATTAATCCAGGAGTGATGTCATTGATATCCAGCTGTTACAATAATCAACCTGTGACGCCATTGGTGGGCGTTTCTGTCATTAATCCAGGAGTGCTGTCATTGACATCCAGTTGTTGCAAACATCAACAAGGTGACGCCACTGGTGGGCGTTGCTGTGTTAATCCAGGTGCTAGTAGAGAATAAAGGGACGTCATAGTCATCATCTTCATCAGAAGCATTATCATTGCAATCGAGGCGATAGTAGAAACGCATCACTGGTATAGATAATGGTATAACCGAATGGGTTACCTCACCCCACGGGGCATCAATGCACCCTTGTCTCTGGGTAATCCCTCTCTCCCCCATTTCTTCTCCCACTCTTTTACCTCTTTCATTCCCTCCTCCCCTCCATTTTTCTTCCCACCAGTCTCTCCCCTTCCTTTTTTCCCTCCCCTGCTCTGGTTCCCCCCCCCCCCCCCCATCTCCTACCACAAGACATGTCTTCCTTGGGTAATTTTCTGGATCTCTACTATTTATCTCGATAATACTCTATCACGTCTCGATTACCCAGCTCTTCCCATCATGAGTAGATTATTAGATGGGTTTTTTTTTTCTACTTTTATTATAAGATCTTGTTTATGCTGTTTCGGTTTTGACCTAATTTTGTAGTGTGCAAGGTTCACTCAAGTTCTGTATGCAGATATTTTTGTGACCACCGATCAGTTTCAATTTGTGATTTAGATCTCGTATCAGTGATATCATATCAGTGATATCGTAACAGTAATGTGGATCACCTTTCCCTAATGATAACAGATTTATTTGAAACCTAATCTACTGAAGGTATCAAAGTTGAAACCTAAAATGTGACCTTTAATATTCCTGATCTTTGTTACGTAAACAACAGTTAGGCATAACAATATTTTTTTAACAAAAAAAAATAGAGCTAAGAAATGGACGTATTTTTCAGATACGAATATTACATAATGTCAAAGATACGAACACAGATTAATCTTACACAAATGAAACTCATTTTCAAAGTTAACAAAACAAAATAACCTTGTAAGCAAAAATACAAAATAATCTTATAAACATTGAACTGTATGTAATCTCACAGAATAAATCAGTACATTGTATTTCAACCAAGAAATAAAATAATATCTTAGCCAAGAACGAACATAATGTTTAAACTAAGAACTAATCACAAACTCACAGCTAAGAACTAAACACAATCCAGCCCAAAAAACTAAACAGGAACTGACATCTAATAACAAAACATACTCTAGCAGCTAAGAACTAAACATAATCTAGCAGCTAAGAACTAAACAGTAACTCACATCTAAGAACTAAACAGAAACTCATATCTAAGAACTAAACAGAAACTCACATCTAAGAACTAAACACAATCTCACATCTAAGAACAAAACAGAAACTCATATCTAAGGACTAAACACAATCTCACATCTAAGAACTAAACACAATCTCACATCTAAGAACAAAACAGAAACTCATATCTAAGAAATAAAACAGAAACTCATATCTAAGAACTAAACAGAAACTCACATCTAATAACTAAACAGGAACTCACATCTAAGAACTAAACAGGAACTCACATCTAAGAATTAAACAGAAACCCACATCTAATAACTAAATATAATCTAGCAGCTATAAACTAAACATAAACTCACATCTAAGAACAAAACAGGAACTCACATCTAAGAACTAAACAGAAACTCACATTTAATAACTAAATATAATCTAGCAGCTAAGAACTAAACAGAAACTCACATCTAATAACTAAACATAATCTAGCAGCTATAAACTAAACAGAAACTCACATCTAAGAACAAAACAGGAACTCACATCTAAGAACTAAACAGAAACTCACATCTAATAACTAAACATAATCTAGCAGCTATAAACTAAACATAAACTCACATCTAAGAACAAAACAGGAACTCACATCTAAGAACTAAACAGAAACTCACTTCTAAGAACAAAACAGAAACTCATATCTAAGAACAAAACAGAAACTCATATCTAAGAAAAAACAGAAACTCATATCTAAGAACTAAACAGAAACTCACATCTAAGAACTAAACACAATTTCACATCTAAGAACTAAACAGAAACCCATATCTAAGAACAAAAAAGAAACTCACATCTAAGAACAAAACAGAAACTCATATCTAAGAACAAAACAAAAACTCATATCTAAGAGCAAAATAGAAACTCATATCTAAGAACTAAACAGAAACTCACATCTAAGAACTAAACACAATCTCACATCTAAGAACTAAACAGAAACTCATATCTAAGAACAAAACAGAAACTCATATTTAAGAACAAAACATAGACTCATATCTAAGAACTAAACAGAAACTCACATCTAAGAACTTAACAGAAACTCACATATAAGAACTAAACAGGAACTCACATCTAAGAACTAAACAGAAACTCATATCTAAGAACTAAACAGAAACTCATCATTAAGAACTAAACAGAAACTCACATCTAAGAACTAAACAGAAACTCAATCTAAGAACTAAACAGAAACTCATATTTAAGAACAAAACATAGACTCATATCTAAGAACTAAACAGAAACTCACATCTAAGAACTTAACAGAAACTCACATATAAGAACTAAACAGGAACTCACATCTAAGAACTAAACAGAAACTCATATCTAAGAACTAAAGAGAAACTCACATCTAAGAACTAAACAGAAACTCACATCTAAGAACTAAACAGAAACTCAATCTAAGAACTAAACAGAAACTCATATCTAAGAACTAAACAGAAACTCACATCTAAGAACTAAACAGAAACTCACATCTAAGAACTAAACAGCAACTCACATCTAAAACTAAACAGAAACTCACATCTAAAAACTAAGCAGAAACTCACATCTAAGAACTAAACAGAAACTCACATCTAAAAACTAAACAGAATCTCACATCTAAGAACTAAACAGAAACTCACATCTAAGAACTAAACAGAAACTCACATGTAAGAACTAAACAGAAACTCACATCTAAGAACTAAACAGAAACTCACATCTAAGAACAAAACAGAAACTCACATCTAAGAACAAAACAGAAACTCACATCTAAGAACTAAACAGAAACTCACATCTAAGAATAAAACAGAAACTCACATCTAAGAACTAAACAGCAACTCACATCTAAGAAGAGAAAAAAAAAACTGGTGCCAGCTTCAACACACTTTCCAACAGATTTCCCCCCTTGGACGTGGTTGGAGAGAAAGTATTTCAATAAGAGAAAGACATAGTCTCAGTCTAGTTGTTCTATCTGACTTTAAGTCAACAGGAGCTCTGTTATATCATTGAATACCATGAGAATATTTAAATGCCTGGTCTCTGATCCTCTAGTATACTTGTACTTGTCGCATAAACGGGGATTTTATTAAATTATATTATATTTTTATACTAGTATTGCACATCTCAAATACTAGTGGAAGCAGCGGTTTGTTCATAAATGTGGTTTACAAAATTGTGGTACGTAGATGATGATTACGTCATTTACTGAATATTAGAAATATTCACTGCACTGCGACTTTAAAAACACCCTGTATATTAAAAAAAATTGAGATCACCGATATTTTTCACTCAAAAACAAATCTCATTAATTTTTTTTTAATTTGTAATTTTTAAAACTAGTATTACATATTTCAACAAATGAAAAGACAATTAGAGGTCACAGAGATGTGATTTCTCAGAAGAATGTTCAAAGTTCCCTGGATAACTAAAAAGACCAAACAAGAAATTCTCAAAGAGGCCAATACAAAAAGGGAAGTCCTAATAAACATCAGAAAGAAACAATCAACATTTTTTGGGCATGTCATGAGAAGAGGAAAGTTGGAATACTTGGTTACAGCTGGCAAAAGAAAAAGAAAAAGAGATCGCGGACGACAAAGAGAGAAAAAAAACTGGATAGCTTGGTGTCATGGCATAG
This sequence comes from Megaustenia siamemsis, assembly GCA_032433765.1. NCBI lineage: Eukaryota > Metazoa > Mollusca > Gastropoda > Stylommatophora > Ariophantidae > Megaustenia > Megaustenia siamemsis. The sequence continues at coordinate 7,312,993 of JAVIAB010000101.1, read as the reverse complement.
AAACCAGACAACAACAGAAATGATACGATTCACTGTAGATAGAAGATTGTGGAAGGACATGATCGCCTACGCCAACCGGAATGGCAAATGAAGATGATGATGATTCTAGACTTTAATCTCACCCAGTCACAGGGTGGTGTGGTCCGATTACTAATACTATAGGATAAAGAGAAACAGGAGGTACCGGGTTGAAATCTGCGCAAGTTATAGAATCCATGGCAGGTGGAAATCGAAAAGAGTAGACCAAATATGGTCGGGCAAAAATGTATTTTTTTAAAAATCAAAACTTTTGACGATTAAAAAAATCGAGCACGTCTGAAGTCGGAGACCATCTGCTTGCATGGCGAGGGACATTCTGATAAACGTGTTTCCTTTGTGAAAAAAAAAAAATATATATATATATATATATATAAGCAAAACTCGGTTGCTTGGATCTTGGTTGCTGACATCAAGCTGGTCTAGGAGAGGAAAACAAACAAAACATAGAAATGACGTCATGAAGCTATTGGACATTGCTTCAGTAAAGTAATGATGTCTCTATGACAACAACAACACACACGTAAACAATCATCATTTATGATATTTGAGATGGCTTCAATCCAAATAAGGTTCTGTCAACAACAAAATGATCTCATTTAAAACAAATCTTCTTCATCTACACCTCAGAAGCTGGATGCATTTCAACCGAAAATTGACATCAAGCCAGCTGTAGATGATGCAGTTAGCCGCGCTGTTAAGAAAGTAGAGTCTGTAGAAAAAGCTGAAGAAGGCCAGACCTACAACATCAAGGCTGGAAAAAAATGTGGGCTGTCGATTCACGATCATGGAAAGTATCAGAAACGGGAGGTAACTCAGAAGAAATATAAGACTGACGGCAATTAGCATGATTGTTCTCTTGCCAAGTCGTCGTGGGTGAACTTTCCTTGCCCTTGTTCGGAGTTTATTCTTTGACACATTTTCTTGAAGTTTTGAATCTTTCTTGTTGGTAGACATATCTGTCTCTGAATTTCCTATTTTGGCTTCATCTGAATCTTGTTTGATGCATAATTCGTTATTTGCGTCCATTTTCTTCGAATGCAGCTGTGTTGTACGTTCATCGATTGCCTTCCCTGTTCCTGTCAAGTCTTGTTTGTTCTCGTGGTCAAAGGTTAAATTGGTGTATTCAGGTGGATTGAGTTGGGACTTCCACATTGGATTATGTAAATGTAATGGTTGGTGGAGTTTTGTTGGTGAGTTAACGATCTTGTCTTCTGAAACTGCAGCTTTAGAATTGGTTGTTTCTTCACTCTGTGTCTCTGGATTTGTTACAGCAAATTTTGTGTTTGAACTTGTCACTTCTGAGCTTGTTGTTTCTGAACTTTTTTGTTCAGATCTTGTCATCTCAGATGAACTATCCCTATAGTCGCTGCTTAGAGCTGCGGAATATACTTCCAAGATAACTGGACACCGGCTGTTCCGTTCACTGCCCACACTTCTCCATCGACGACAGCAACACGTTGGGAATCGCATCTTTTGTTTACCTCTAAGTTGTGACATCAGATCGAAGTCTTGAACAAATCCCTCATGTTGCCTATGTTGCAGTGCGTCCTTTTTAGCAATTTCTTCTTCTGATAATGTACTTTTACATTTAGTGTTTAGCTTAGTCTTAATCTTTGAGGTGGTTACAGTACCCCCGTGATGTTCTCGATGTTTCCAGGCTGTTACTGCGATGCGGGCATAAAGAACGACAAAGGTAACGACAGTAACAATATATATGGCAATATATAAGATAGTGGTCATAAGTGGCCAGTCTGTGTCGATGTAATCGCCATCTGTGGAGCATGCATGTACTTTGATTGTTTGAGACATCTTGTTAATGCCGAAAACAACGGTAATCGGAATAGAGCAGAGAGCGGCGATAATGGCAGCGATGAAGCATGCACATATGGCGATCCTGACGGTAACCTGCCTGAGGTAGGGCTTGCACACCTTCCTATACCTGCAGGGGGAGAACAAATGTGAGACCTTTATAGTGAAAAATAAACGGATCTTTAGTTTCTAAGAATGTGTAAAACAAATCGTTTCTGAGTATATGTGATAGAGTGACATATACGGAAGTTTATAATGACTATATGTGATAGAGTGACATATACGGAAGTTTATAATAACTATATGTGATAGAGTGACATATACGGAAGTTTATAATAACTATCTGTGACAGATGTGACATATACGGAAGTTTATAATAACTATCCCTGACAGAGAGAGATAAACGAAAGTTTATCATAACTATCTGCATTTGAATGACATTTAAACATGAAGTTTATAATAACTATCTGTGATTGAGTGATAGATACATGTAAGTCTATATTAGCTTCTCTGACCGGATGACAGAAGAGGCTTATTAAGAGACAATGACGTAATAGAGACATCCAACACTGAATCAGTTCTAAACTACTTTTAACAAATGAAATAGTTAGTTCACCAGCAAAGGAATGCTATGAGAGCATATACCATATAGAGCATATATTAAAAGAGTAGGTGGGAAAAGAGCTCTTTGTAGAAACAGAGTAAGACGGAATGACAGCATCCAGAAAAGTTATAACTCCATCAACTGGCACTAGTTGAGGCAGTCAGAAGGGTACGAACTAAAAATGTGCGTCTCCCTCGACTACCACTAGTGGTATAAAAGGAAATGAAGATATATATATATATATATATATAGAGAGAGAGAGAGAGAGAGAGAAAGAGAGAGACTAAACAGCGGGTAATAGGACGTTTTTTTTTTTAGTATCAGTAATTAGGTGACAGAAGTAGAAATGTGGTTTTACAGAAGAATGTTGAAAATACCATGGACAGCAAAGAAGAGTAATGAAAACGTTCTGTAAGAGGCCAAAGCAAAATGAGAGCTAATTTCCAATATTAGGAAGAAACAATCATCATTGTTTGGCCATGTAATGAGAAGGGAACAGCTCGAATATATTGTAACAACTGGGAAAATTGCGGGACGAAGAGATAGAGGGAAGCAAAGAGAAAAGATACTAGACAGCTTAAGAGAATGGTTTGGCAAAAGGTCAACAACAGAAATGAATAACTGTCGTGATCGAAAGCTGTGGAGAGACTTAATAACCTACGCCAGCAGGTCCGGTACTTGATGATGATGACTAGGTGATATTTAAGCAGAGATCTTCCCTTAATATTTGTGTTTGATGGTTACTATAAAAGTTATCTTACAAAAGATGAAGTAATGCTGATATTATATATTATAAAAATTTTATCGTTTTGGTTATAGAAAACCTCAAAGGTTGTTTATTTTGTAATCTGTTTAATTATGAGAAAAATTAAAGTAGTAAATATGCAGAAAAAAACAACAACAAAATTCCATTAACAAACGAAAAGACAATCACAAAACTATCATCAAAAATTGTAAAAACTTAAAAACGTAAAACATATTTTGAATATCAGGGATAAGTATTAACTATCAATAGAGCCTGTTTGAAGGATATTAAATCAATATAAGGAATAACGACACAAACATTTAGCTTCATGAAGAACATGTGGTACAATTAAAAAGAGCTGGTTCGTTAACCCCAATCTGTAGAGGAAAAGTACTAAGGTCTTGAAAAACGTTACAAGCCAGCCAGAAAGAAAAATAACAGAAAGCATGGTTAAAGGGCAACGCATGAAGGGCAGACCAAAAAGAAGATGGTATATAAACGGAAGTTTATAATAACAATCTGTGATTGAGTGAAAGATACATGGAAGTCTATATTTAGCGTCTCTGACCCTGATGCTATGAGATTCTAGACCACACAAAACATACATTTAAAGATTAGATGGGGAAAGAGCCTGTTGTTGGCACAGACGAACTGAGGACATTCGAGAAAAGTTACAATTACATCAACTGTTAAGTACAAACGGTATAAGCGTATGTTGTAACTCGTGCAGGATAATAATAAACAGAATAAAAATGGTTTGTAGCATTCTAAACAAAACTCGTAATATAATAATCCCTAGATGAATGGATATTAATTCGACAGAAGTAAGGATGTATAATAGAAAGACTTAAACATATGTAATTATAACAACAAATATACGGTGTAAAATGCATAAATAATTAAACGTGAGTAGTTATACTTGGTGAGGAGGGGATCTGAGCACCTATGGACATGTTCGGAGTGCAATGATGATGGCCCGCAAATAACTCAATAACGTGAGTAGTTATACTTGAAAGTAGTGCAGCACAAACCTTACAACCGCCACGACACACAGCGTCATCGCTCCGCCCAGGGTAGTGAAGGAACTAATGAAGGCAGAAAATTTACAGAGCTCAAGTTGGTTGAGAGTCCAGGGGCCCATCGTGTTTCTGATTTCAACTGGAAAATTATAGAAATGTTATAATTAATTTTAACCAGAAATATATTACGCAAAAAAATATTGCTTGAAAGTAAAAATAATTTCAGAGGTCATCTATCCGATAGCATCTCACGGTTGTGAATCATGGACACTACCGTAAACAGTAAAGAGGAAAGTCGATTGTTTTTTTTTTAAAATGTCTCAGAAAAATCCTTAGGACCATTTGGATAATGAAAAAGCGTAATGAAAATAAATTAATGTCCAAAAGACTGAAATGAACTTGTTTTTAAACACTTTAGAGAGAAAATACCACAGCAACGTCAGAAAACATAGTAGAAAGAACACAACTGGAAGGCATAGTTCCAGGAAGATGGGATAGGGGCAGACCAAGAATATGATGGTTTCAAGACACCAAAGTGGGCTTTGAACATGTCCATAGAAAAGGTTCTGAAAATAGGAGATTCTTTCAGACAGGCTGTGGTGAATGTTACTTTCTGTGGAAGATCTGGCTAGAGACAGGGATTTCTTCAGACGGGCTGTGGTGAATGTAACTTTCTGTGAAAGATCTGGTTAGAGACAGGGATTCTTTCAGACGGACAGTGGTGAATGTAACTTTCTGTGGAAGATCTGGCTAGAGACAGGGATTTCTTCAGACGGGCTGTGGTGAATGTAACTTTCTGTGAAAGATCTGGCTAGAGACAGGGATTTCTTCAGACGAGCTGTGGTGAATGTAACTGTCTGTGAAAGATCTGGTTAGAGACAGGGATTCTTTCAGACGGACAGTGGTGAATGTAACTTTCTGTGAAAGATCTGGCTAGGGACAGGGATTTCTTCAGACGGTCTGTGGTGAATGTAACTTTTCTGTGAAAGATCTGGCTAGAGACAGGGATTCTTTCAGACGGACTGTGGTGTATGTAACTTTCTGTGAAAGATCTGGCTAGGGACAGGGATTTCTTCAGACGGGCTGTGGTGAATGTAACTTTCTGTGAAAGATCTGGCTAGAGACAGAAATTTCTTCAGACGGTCTGTGGTGAATGTAACTTTCTGTGAAAGATCTGGCTAGAGACAGGGATTTCTTCAGACGGGCTGTGGTGACTGTAACTTTCTATGGAAGATCTTGCTAGAGACAGGGATTTCTTCAGACGGGCTTGGTGAATGTAACTTTCTATGAAAGATCTGGCTAGAGACAGAGATTTCTTCAGACGGGCTTGGTGAATGTAACATTCTATTGAAGATCTGGCTTGAGACAGAGATTTCTTCAGACGGGCTGTGGTGAATGTAACATTCTATGGAAGATCTGGCTAGAGACAGAGACGGGCTGTGGTGAATGTAACATTCTGTGGAAGATCTGGCTAGAGACAGAGACGGGATGTGGTGAATGTAACATTCTATGGAAGATCTGGCTAGAGACAGAAACGGGCTGTAGTGAATGTAACATTCTATGGAAGATCTGGCTAGAGACAGAGACGGGCTGTGGTGAATGTAACATTCTGTGGAAGATCTGGCTAGAGACAGAGACGGGCTGTAGTGAATGTAACATTCTATGGAAGATCTGGCTAGAGACAGAGACGGGCTGTGGTGAATGTAACATTCTGTGGAAGATCTGGCTAGAGACAGAGACGGGCTGTGGTGAATGTAACATTCTGTGGAAGATCTGGCTAGAGACAGAGACGGGCTGTGGTGAATGTAACATTCTGTGGAAGATCTGGCTAGAGACAGAGACGGGCTGTGGTGAATGTAACATTCTGTGGAAGATCTGGCTAGAGACAGAGACGGGCTGTAGTGAATGTAACATTCTGTGGAAGATCTGGCTAGAGACAGAGACGGGCTGTGGTGGATGTTCTGCAAAGACCATGAACCCCATGTTGCAAGAAGTGCGTGTTTGATTAGAAAGCAAGTAATTACTTTCCTGATGTTGTTGTAAATGAGGAAACAATTATTAAACCCATTTAGTGAAAGACAATGGAGATACTTTGAAAATATAAGGTTTACTTAAATATGGTAACGTCTTCCTTCCTTCTTCTTTTCCCTTTCAGTTTGCTGCTGGAGCTACTGAGATTAGCCCTCTGTGCTCACCGTGAGTTGTGTGTTTCATGCGTATGGTGTTTCTATATTCACGTCACTAACGAATGACGGTATCGTTTGACGAAAGACAGTTGAGTTGCGTTCACAGTTGGTGCTGATACGCCTTATGTCTTTTGACGTGTGCTGTATTTGTTACTATAAAGACTGCAGCTCAATTTCTTTGTTTGGATATTTGATGAGGTGTTAATTCAGATGATTCCACTGGCATCCGTCCGTTGAGCAATTATGGATTTTTATTTGTTTCCAGTAATACCGATACTTTCGAATAGCTATAACAATATTCTCTTTCAATATTGAAAGGGGAGCGGGTGGATCTAATCTGTCGTCTTTTGTCCTGTTGTCTCCATCGATCTCTCATTTTAGATGTCGACCTTTGAGTCTGCTTTTATTGTAATGTTCTTTTTAAAGGGTCGTGGTGTGTTTTATTTTTCTATCTTACCGCGTGGCCAAACAATGTTATTTGTTTTTATTTCTTTAGGGAGCAATTGTGCTGCCTTTGTTAACATTTTAATTATGGGAAAATAGCAAATGAAAGTATTACAGTTTTGACAAAATATTAAACTGGACTGACAACATTACGAGCTGGTTCTGAGGAACAACATCAGAGTGTAGAAAGAGAAAATCTCATAGGGGCAACAACACAATCTTACAATTACTGGATTTCGTTACTCCCATGCTGGAATATAAGGAAACCAGAAGATAGTAAAATAATTATAACTCTTTCACCAAAATAGCGCCAGGTTTAGGGCACACAGACCTGGAGAGACACAAGCATGACATCTCAAACTGGAATAAGGTCTGGATGATACAAATAAGCGTAGGGAGACAACAAAATAGACACCTAACGTTGGAATAACATCGATTATTACAGTACAGATATCGAAGAGACTCAAGCATGACATCCCAAACTACAATAACTTTAGGTATTTGTATCAACAAAGACACACTGTCGTCAGACTGAAATAGCATAAACAATACCTCACCGGGAGATTCAAACCAAGTACCCTCACTATGTAATAGCTCGGATGTTGCCCCAAACACAGAACCTTAGACTAGTCACACTCAAAAGAGTAAGCCCTAAAGTCACTTCTACACAAACTCAAATATTTGAACTCATCCCACTTACTTGGAATAGCTACAACGTTGGCCACCAGATCAAAGCTGGCGATGGTCATGATAAGAACTTTAATTGGGTTCAGTCTCATCTTCTTATAGTAGACCACCAGCACCAGAATGTTGCCTACCAGCCCGACCACAGCGAAGATGGCCAGCATAACCACAGTTGGGATGCTAGCATTGAAATACTTTTCCTCCTCCTGACGACTTGACTCTGCCTTAGACTCGACGTCCATTTTATCCGTCCTTGAGAGGTTAACTTTATAAATGTTTCTCACTTTTAACTTCTCAGTGTTAGATCAAAAAGATATTTGATAATTCAGGAATGTTTCCTTACACTTCTGTCAGTTTCATAGGTGTTTCGTTTTGTGGTTTTTGCCACTGAGGAAACTGTGTACAATTGGTACACCATGAGCTTTAGATTACCTCAACATTAGCAAATAACGAACATTAAATATTAGTTAAATACATTAGACATTTTATTTGTTTTTCTTTTATTTGTTAAAAATAACTTTCCTACTATTGGTGCTGTTTTTAATTAGTCATCTTCTGTTTTATGTATATTTTCTTTTCTACTTTTCTGTCTTTTTTTTACCATTGTCATTGTCATTTGTTTCTCTCTCTCTCTCTCTCTCTCTCTCTCTCTCTCTCTCTCTCTGGTTGTTCTTCGCTTTTTGATTTTTCTTCTTTTTTCTCTTTAATTCATAATGCTTTTATATAAATCTTGGTCGACTGTTCTTGTTCTTCTACCATTTTATTCACATCTTTGAATTCTTTCTTCTTATTTATCCTCCATTTTTCTTCATCACGAAGTCATTTTCTTCTAATTCTACTTCTTTATCTTTTCCTCCTTCTTTAAGGCAGGGTTAAGTTCATTTCTTTATTATTCGCCTGTTATTTTTTTTAATCAAACATTGTTCCCATTTCATGTCTTCTGTTTAATCCGTCGCGCGGTGTTTCATATGAAATATATTTGTTCATTTATTTATTATTCCCATGAATTGTTGAAAACCGTCCAATTATAACACAGATTAAACTATCTCAGTAGAAAATAATTTTAAAACTACAAATAATCAGTCCTTCTATGATGAATTACCGCGCTATAATGTCACCGAAATAATAAGCACACACACATATAATTATGAATTTATTTAAAATATGCGCACATATACTTGTAAAATATTAATTCAATCACTCAGACAGGAAGGGTATTGATGAAATTAGTTCAGTCACATTGCAAGGGGATTTGTTTCGTCGAAGACGATGATCTTAGGCATATCAGAAACAGGATGGAAGGAAAGTGGATACATACAAGACGATAAATATACATTTATATATTCAGGTAACACAACAGAACATCAAAGAGGAGTAAGCATTCTAATAAAACGAGAGCTACAAAAATATATAAATACCCACTGGACATACAATGATAGGATTACACTATTAAAAATGAAGGCAGAACCATTCGACATAGCACTAATACAGACATACGCACCTACTCAAGACTATACAGACGAACAAATAGAGGCATACTATGATGATCTAAACACAGTTATGAAGCAAGTGAAACCATCAGACACCTTGATTATAATGGGTGATATGAACGCTAGAGAAGGAAAAGGTAAATATAAGACCATTATAGGAAATCATGGTCTAGGAAAAAGAAATAACAGAGGAGAAAGATTAATACAATTTTGTGAAGAGAACAGACTGATAATATGCAACACCTTCTTTGAACAAGAGAAAAGGAAATTATACACATGGAAAAGCCCTGGAGACAAGAAGAGAAATCAAATAGATTACATAATGATAAAAGACAGATTTCGGAACAGCGTCAAGAAAGCCAAAACCTACCCAGGAGCAGATATTAATTCAGACCACAATCCTGTAATGATAAAAATGAAAATCAAATTAAAGAGAAACAAACAAAAATCTAATTCAGCAACACAAATAGATATAACAGTGTTAAACCAGAAAGATGTAAAAGAAACTTATACTGTACAAGTAAAGAACACATATCAGAAGCTGCTAGAAGAGGGGATTGAGCAGTACAGAAGAGAAAATCCTGAGGAAAAAGTCACAACAAAATGGCAATGCATAAAAAACAGCATGCAAGAATCCTGCAACACCTTGCCCAAAAAGGAAAGTAACAAAAAGCAAAAATGGATAACTGACAAAATCTTAGAAAAAATGGAAGACAGAAGACAAGCGAAAACCACTGCCAGATACAAGGATATAGACAATGAAATACGGAGAATGTGCAAAAAGGCAAAAGAAGACTGGCTCAACCAAAGATGTCTAGAAGTCGAAACTATAGAAAGTAAACAAAACTTAAGAGAGATGCACACAGAAATAAAGAGAATGACTAATAAAGACAAAAAAGCTACAGGAAACGGATGTATTGCAAACAAAGAGGGAAGAATGCTAACAGACAACAAAGATATAATAGATAGATGGCAAAAATATATAACAGAATTATTTCATGACGAAAGGGACAAAAACCCAGACATAAAATATACACAAAACTATAAAATCCTGAAATCTGAAGTAGAAAAAGCTATAAAAACAATGACAAAAGGAAAGGCAGCAGGACCTGACAATATACAGATAGAGATGATACAGGCTCTAGAAGAGTTTGGCATCGAAGTGATCACAGACATATGCAATGACATATACCATACAGGATACATACCAAACGATCTAAAAACATCAACTTTCATTGCATTGCCTAAAAAGAATGGTGCAGTTGAATGCATTGATTTCGAAACAGAAAGCCTAATGAGCAAGGTAACAAAAATTTTACTAAATGTTATACAGGGAAGGATTCAGAATAAAATCAATACTGAATTAGATGAGCAACAATTTGCATTCAGGAAAATCAGTGGGACAAAAGAAGCCATATTTAGCATGAGGACATTGATTGAAAAGTACACAGAAGTAAACAAACCAATATATGCCTGCTTTATAGAATACACCATAACCAACTTATAGACTGCCTAAATGATATAAATTTAGACGACACAGACATACGACTAATATGTAATTTGTACTGGGAGCAAACAGCAATAAAAAGATATAACAAGGAGAACTCTACACCCATGGACATAAAAAGAGGAGTAATACAAGGATGTATCCTATCACCAAGCTTGTTCAATCTATACACTGAGAAAATCTTTAAAAACATCTCAGAGATGCCAGGCCTAAACATTAATGGAAAGATAATCAATAACCTGAGATATGCTGATGATACTGTTCTACTAGCAGAAAATCCTAAAAACCTACAACAATTGCTTAATGTGATAAAGATAACAAGCAAAAAATATGGACTAGAAATGAATATCAAAAAGACTAAAACTAAGATCATAAACAAAGAAAATTCTCAAGACCTACAATTAAATATCACAGTTGAGGGAATACATCTGGAGACAGTCCAGAGCTACAACTACCTGGGACATACTATAACCAATGATGGAAAATGTAAAATTGAAATAAACAAAAGAATAGGTATGGCAAAAAGTAATTTTAATGCCATGAAAAATATACTAACAACAAAACAAATATCAACAGGGGTGAAACTAAGAATGGCAAAATGTTACATCTTCTCAATATTCCTGTATGGTGCAGAAACATGGACGTTAGACAAGAAAACAGAACAGAAAATTGAAGCCTTTGAAATGTGGATTTATAGAAGAATAGATAGAATTGGATGGAAACAAAAGATAACAAACGATGAAGTTTTAAAACAACTGAAAAGAAAAAAGAGAACTACTAAATACAATTAAGACAAGACAAATGACATTTTTGGGGCATGTTAAAAGACACAACAGCCTACTAAAAGTAATATTGGAAGGGAAAATACAAGTTAAAAGAGGCAGAGGCAGACCAAGTCTAACATGGACGAGTAACATCAAAATATGGACAAGTTAATCTATGTTAGCCTGCACAATCAAAGCAAGAAACAGAGTAGAATGGCGATCCATGGTAGCCAACCTTCGTTGCGGAGAAGGCACTCAATGATGATGATGATGAAGACGATGAAGATCTTAACTCTGGGTGGTCAACTTTGTTAGTGGTCCTCAAAGTGCAGCTCTTTAACTCCAAACTAAATTTGATATCACTGTTAGACTTAATATTTAAGACACAGCTAAAAAAAAAAACAACTACTAGAGAGTTATTGAGTTCATCTTTGATGCATAAAGTGTACGAGTTGGATACATGGTATTGTGAGCTTTACATATCAAAACAATACAAAGCTTTTGGCGCTTTGGTCTGTAGGCCGCTTCCTTCAGAAAACAGTAACGACAAAAACAAACAGACGCACAAGGGAAATATAATCTAACTATATAATGAAGACAATAGATTGATGTTGTAAGACAGACCATAGCTACGAACAAAATAGTTGTAGAGCAGCTTGGGAGAGGAACAAACAACCTCCCAGACCTCCGAAATACTGTGAGAAAAATAACATTAGTTGTATAGTAAATAAACGTATATGATCAGCATAGGAAGAAGACAAATGTGTTTGTACTAGCGAATCTTGACATATTTCACCTCAGTGTCTTAGAATTGGGCCGCACCAGCACAAGAGAAATGTACGTAGACAAGGGAGACCCATGACCAGTTTGCATGAGACCATATAATACCCCTATAGAAGAGTCGGTAGATAGTCGATTCAGCGATATGTCTAAGACTGGCAACATACAAAAAATTAGGTCAGAGTGGTTAACCCCTGTTGTTTTAGTAACAAAAAGAATTGAATACCGATTGTTCTGGGACCAATGAGTATTGAATAAGATAAAATCATTAAAAATATATCCTACCCTCTTCAAATATTTGAAAACATACCAGAAAATCTAAACAAGAATCTTATTTTGCGACCATGGACGCCAGATCAGGCTTCTGTAGTATTCCATAGTCTCCAAGTCCTAAACAAAAATCGACAACCATTCACTGCTCTTGTAGAAATTTTTCTTCAGGAAAATGGGCATTTCTGTTTCAAGGGATTTCCCGGCACGTACATAACCCACATCTGGCACGTACATGACCCACATCGGGCACGTACATGACCCACATCGGGTACGCACATGGCCCACTTGTATGAAATATTAAGGGGAAATCAATAGTTTGCTTTCGCTTATGGAAATAACGTTTTAAGAAACGTGGAGGAGCGCCGTCAACCTATAGTCCTGGTTGAAGAAGTTCTCAAACAGCATAATATAACACTCAATTCAGGAAATATGAAATTATGAAACCAGAGACAAATTATGTAGGATTTGTTATTAACAAAAACAATTCAAAACCAGATATAGACAAGGTCATGTTATTGATCCTTCTAACGCCGCTTGATGTCGCATATTGGTCGTAGTGTATTTTGCCTTCAATAACTATGAGCGAGATGTTCGATCTCATCGAATGAGTGTATGATCTGTAATCTTATTAACGTCAGAATGTCAAGAGAAATGACGACACCCACGAAAGCGAGAGAGATTGGGAGCTTCCTATGAATGTATAACTAATACAGAGGTAAAGGTAAAGGACTTGAACCGGCGTCTTAGCACGCGAGTTTCCACTTATATGTGCTCGGTCACCTATCCAGAAATGTTTGGAGACTTCTGGATAATGTCGCTTTAAGCATCGAAACATGCGAGGTGATATACCTCACATTCCCAGAATAATACTCTGGAACCCACTTCTGCCAGCGGCTGGGTCGACAGCGGGGGTATTTTTTTCCCAACCATGAGTACAACTCAAACTGCTTCCAGCGGGAATTGCCCAAAGGTCGGTTGCCCAGTCTTCCCAACTAGGCTACCGAGACCCCCACTACAGAAGTTTTAATCTTGTAAAACAAGATGGGGACAGTAGTGATGATCTCGCATAATTCAGTCACTTTTGGACTCCCCGATCTTTAAAGCCGGCGTAGGAAAACAAAAAATCAAAAATAGAAAAGTCCGATAATTACTGGACCAGTACAGTAATGATATCTTACTGACAAAAACAACACCCACACACACGCACGCAACAAAAGTGGTACTTATTGACAAAAAGAAAACAATAAAAACACGATCACAAAAAGGATTATTTTATTTCTCTTTTCATAAAAGTCCAGAATTATAAGATAATTCCAAATGACGTTCATTAACAACCGAAATGACGTTCATTAACAACCGAAATGACGTTAATTAACAACCGAAATGACGTTCATTAACAACCGAAATGACGTTCATTAACAACCGAAATGACGTTCATTAACAACCGAAATGACGTTTATTAACAACCGAAATGACGTTCATTAACAACCGAAATGACGTTCATTAACAACCGAAATGACATTATTTATAAAACTGTCTACATTTACAAGTCAGGAGTTCCATGCATTTCAAACGGAACTTGATATCACACCAGCTGTATATGATGGGGTTAGCCGCGCTGTTTATAAAGTAGAGATTGAATAATAAATTATAGAAGACGAGACCTACACTATCTAGACCGGCATATTCCTCCGTAAATCTATACTTGAAGTTAGTCATTAACATAAACGGGAGGTAACTCAAAAGGAAAATAAGACTGATGGCGATAAGTATGAATGTCTTCTTCCCAATACGCTGTGGGCTGACTTTCTTTATCCCAGTCTCGTGTTGTTTCTTTGAAAGATTTTCTTGAAGTTTTGAATCTTTCTTGTTGGTAGAGTTATCTGTCTCTGAATTTCTTCTGGTGTCTTTATCGGAATCACGTCCGATGTAAAATTCGTGATTCGCTTCCATGTTTCTCGAATGATGCTGCCTGGTAAGTTTCTCGATTCCCTTCTCTGTTTCTGGCACGTCATGTTCGTTCTCGTGGTCAAAGGTTAAATTGGTGGATTCCGGTGGATTGTGTTGGGTCTTCCACATTGGATTATGTAAATGTAATGATTGGTGGAGTTTTGTTGGTGAGTCAACGATCTTGTCTTCTGAAACTGAAGCCTTAGAATTTGTTGTTTCATCACTTTGTGTCTCTTCTACATATCTGTTTTCTATGGTCACTTTTATTTGCGAGGAATCTAAACTTCTCTTTTCGTCGACAGGTGTCCAATGTTTTCTAATATCTAATATTGATGATTTTGGAATTGTTTCACATATTCTTGATGCACAATGACTGCTTGACTCTAATTTTGATGTAATTAGTCTTGTTGCATCTAATTTTGTTGCAGTTGTGCTTGTGACTTGTGAAACTTTTGTTTCCGAACATGTTACTTCTGGACTTGTCACTTCTGAACTTGTTGTTTCAGTGCTTATCTGTTCAGACTTTGTCACCGCAGATGTATTGTCCGAATTGTTGATGCTTATAGCTGGGGAATATTCTTCCATGATAATTGGACACTGGCTGTTCCGTTTACTGCCCACGCTCCTCCGTCGACGACAGCAACACGTTAGAAAACGCAGCTTTCCTTTATCTCCAAGCGGTGACGTCAGATTAAATTCTTGAACAAAAACTCCATTTTTGCTTTGTGGCAATAACTCGTGACAACTCTTTATTGTTGTATCTTCTGCTGATAATTTTGTTTTACATTTAAAGTTTGGCTTAGTCGTATCCTTTGATGTGCTGGGAGGACCCCCGTGATGTTTTCGATGTTTCCAGACTGTTGCGCCGATACGGGCATAAAGAACGACAAGGCTAACGACAAGAGCAATATATATTAACTCAATCAATATATGGTTTATAAGCGACCATTTGATTTTGTAGTACTGGTCATTGACTGCACATGTGTGTCCTTTGATGTTTGGATATATCGTTTGTCGAGTTCTGATGCCCACAGAAAGGGAATAAGAGACAGAGCAGGAACCGGCAATAAATGCAACGATGAGGCTTGCATACTTGGACTTCCTGATGGTGATCTGCCAACCATAGGGCTTGCACACCTTCCGGTACCTGCAGGGGAGAGGACAAATTGTTTTTGAGTAAAAAAAAAAACAAATAAATTAAATTTTTCTTGTGTAGCCGTGATTGAGCGTAACATAAACTGAATCTATTCTTTTTGATTTTTTGTTGACATAAACACATATCTTTTGAGCATCTGTGATTATGTGAAAGATAAACGGAACAGATTATTTATTATCAGTGATTGTGTGAAAGATAAACGGAACAGATTATTTATTATTAGTGATTGTGTGACATAAACTGAAATAATTCTTGAAGTTGTGGTATTCATCATCATCATCATCATGTGTAATACCTATTGGCGTAGGCGAACATGTCCTTTCACAATATTCTTTCCACCGTGCATCGTATCAATTCTGTTGTTGACTATTCTCCATGCCATGACACCAAGCTATCTAGTATTTTTTTTCTCTTTGTAGTCCGCGATCTCTCTTTCCCTGTATTTTGCCAGCTGTAACCAAGCATTCAATTTCATGATGTGCCCGAAAAAATATTGATTGTTTTTGTTTGGTGTTTATAGCAACTCCCTTCTATTGTTAATGGGAGACAGGTAAACGTAAGTTTATATTTAGAATCTAGGTCGGTATAACCGGAAACAGAGAGTTCGAAATGATGTCTTAAGTGAGGGATTGAACATTGTATCAATTCTAGACTATATGCAGAGAAAACCAATGAAGTAGTTTGCTCATCTGCAATGTATACCAAGAGATTCTAGACCATACAAAACATCAAAGAGGAGATGGAAGATGAACCCGTGGTAGACCCAGAAATCAAAGAAATCTGCGAATCGAAGTTTTGGGAGCCCCCTAGTTCTTTTGCCATCTGCTAGTTGTCCATATAGTACATCTTTTGGAGTGCTGTCATCTGTCATACGGTATACATGACCAAGACAGCGTAACCTATATTGTTTGAGCAGCGTGTAAATATTCGGGTAGCGTGTGCCTGTCAAGACCTCCACGTGTGTCACTGTATCCTTTCAGGTGATCTGAAGAATACGGCGCATATATCGTATATGCAATGCATTTAGCCTTCTCTCCTGCTTTACATAAGTTGTCCAAGATTCGCGGCCATACAGGAGGATACTAATGATGCAGACATTGTGAACTGTAGTCTTTGTTAGAATTGTCAGTTTGCTGTTTTGCCAGACACACCAAGAAAGACGTACAAAGGTGGTAGCAGCGTTACCAATGCGGGTGTCAATTTCTGTATCTAGAGATAGTTAGTTGTTGATAATGGACCCCAGGTCCTGCTGCGCGACACTGTCTGTTGATGTTTACAGTTCGCTTTAGTCTTGGTCTGCCTCGTCTACCTTGTACATTCCTCTTCAAACTGACTTTCAATATTTTATTCCCTTTCTTCGCTTGTCCAATATTTTAAGTTTTATTCTGCTACCTCTTTTTCTTTTCATACACGTTTTGTTTTCAGCAGCTAGTTGATATATACTTTGCCGCCCTTTGCTCTTCTGTTAGCCTGTCTACTGCTGTTTTGTTTTCTGGTTTTTCTAATAATAATTCATCAATACATAATTTTCGTGGTCGGCCCTTGATGGTGCTCTCGTAAAGTTTATTAAAGGTTCGC
Source organism: Megaustenia siamemsis (assembly GCA_032433765.1). Taxonomy (NCBI): domain Eukaryota; kingdom Metazoa; phylum Mollusca; class Gastropoda; order Stylommatophora; family Ariophantidae; genus Megaustenia; species Megaustenia siamemsis. Next base: position 7,295,965 of record JAVIAB010000101.1, on the reverse strand, counting down.
TGTGTTGTGATCTTTCTGCTTTGTCACATAGACATCATTGTTATCTGTTGTTTGTTTATTTATTCTATGATATGAATGCTTCCTCAATTTGTTCTCTTTTTCAGAACATGTTTCCACGTTACAGACTGACGCTAGTCATACAGCTCTTCGCCATGTGGATACGCCTTCAGTTTGGTATTTTCTTCATTCACAATCACACAGCAATGAACACTTTCTTGCCGACGAGCCGGGAAAAGAACACGGCCATCTTAGGTAGCACCGGAAACACAAAATGAGGGATTAAAGATAATTACCTTCAGGAAAAAAAACAGGCTTAATGAGCGTATAAGAGGAATTAAAGATAATTACGTTCAGAAAAAAAACAGGCTTAATGAGCGTATAAGAGGAATTAAAGATAATTACGTTCAGAGAAAAAGCAGGCTTAATGAGCGTATAAGAGGGATTATCAACTAATACGAGATTGGAGTTGACAGTCTCTCTCAGATATGCTGAGATGGGGATGTGGGCGTCTAAGGACATGTTCAGAAAGCAATGATGAAAACCCAAACATAGCTCAATAAATAAACTGTCAGGAATCACAGACGCCCATGACTTATATGTCGTCGCCTTTACTTGTCTTGCTGGCAATGTCATTAAGTCTGTCATAGAAATTGTTACTGCCTTTTTCACAGTTGTTACATAGCGTATAGATTTGATTGTAAATTGTTCTTTTGTCTTTTTCTAGTAGGCTGGTCATGATTATTCTTCCTGTGTTGTATATTATTTCTAGAATATTCTGAGCGTCGTCTTGGTCAATGATAACACCCAACCCGTTTTTAGTTACTTTTGTGACGTCCACTCTTGGGAATATTGTCGTGTAGCTCATGTGTGTTTTCTTTAATTGTCGATATTTCATTCTTGTGTCTGTTAATAAATATTTTATTTTTTTGTGGGTCAGTTCTTCAATAATTTCTACGTCTTTGCTCTTTATTCCGCAATTGTTTATTGTTTATAATTGTCGTCTATATCCATGTTGTGTTTTTCTTTTCTGAGTATAAAACTGGTTGTCTTGTTCGAATTATCGTAATTACTTTTTTCCAGCACATTCTCAAACTCAACTTTTTTTTTCATTTCCTTCCTCTTAAGTCTTATTCATCATCATGTGCCATACCGGTTGGCGTAGGCGATCATGTCCTTCCACAATCTTCTATCTACAGTGCATCGTATCAGTTCTGTTGTTGACTGTTTTCCATGCCATGACACAAAGCCATCCGGTATTGTCTCTCTTCGTCGTCCGCAATCTCTCTTTCCTTTTATTTTGCCAGCTGTAACCAAGTATTCCAACTTTCCTCTTCTTATGATGTGCCCGAAAAATGTTGATTGTTTCTTTCTTGTGTTTTTAGCAGCTCCCTTTTTGTGTTGGCCTCTTTGAGAACTATCTCATTGGTCTTTTTAGCTGTCCAGGGAACTTTCAACATTCTTCTGAGAAATCCCATCTCTGTGGCCTCCAATCGTCTTTTCATTTGTTTGTCTACTCTCCATTATTCACTTCCATAGGTCAGAATTGGTTCTATATAGCACCGATGAACTCTCTTTCTCACTTGTATTGACATATATTTGTTGCATAAGATATTTTTTATTTTCTGAAATGCTGTTTTGGCCTGAGATATTCTGTTTTTTTTTATTTCAATTCCATTCTCTTCATTTCTTGACTGATATTTTCTCTTTTTCCAACCTGGAATGCTGATCTAATGTTCCAAGTTCCTATTGCTAGTGTCTCTTTTAAAAAAAAAAAAAAAGTCTTATTGCTTTCCTTTATATCAACATTTAAAATAATTATATGTTCTTTTCTCTTAACTAATTTAATATCCATGTTTCTCTACCATTCATGAGTGTTTAGTAGACAACATTTTACTACCTTAAAATAATAATTTAGGCAAACATCCACTTAATAATATATACATTCGTTGACATCTCCATATTAATGTTTTTAAATTAAAGATTTATAAGAAGAGCTTAAATACATGTAATATAGCAATAGCTAGACAACACAGAACATATGAATAATTAAACGCAAGCATATATATCAGAAAGTAGTGCAGTACAAACCTAATAACCGCCATGACAAACAACGATATCGCTCCGCCCAGGGTGGTGAAGGAAACAATGAAGACTGTAAATTTACAAACCCCAGGTTGGCTGAACATCCAGTCGTCCATTTTGATGACGATCCAGCCTGGGAAATGATGGAGAGGTTAACGCTTCTAACGCATCAATGATGACATCAAAACATGGAATATTTGAAACATCAAAATAAAAATTGAAATAAATGGGTGGATAAAGTTTCAAGAAAATAAATCTATGGCTAAAATAAAAGAAGGTTGTAGAAAATTTTCTGGAAAAGTAAAACAAAAAAAAAATTAATTTCAAAGAACTGAGGAGGGCATGCATCCTCCCAATTCTGACATTCGGTTGTGAATCACGGACAATCTTGAAAAAATAACAAAGATGAAAATTGATTCATTCATAATAAAATGTTCAGTATAATCAATAAGATACCTTCGGTAATGAAGCAATGATGACATTAAAAGACTACACATTTGAAAAGAGCTGGTTTATAAGTAACGTATTGCAGAGAAATTAAAATACCATAATCTCATTATCACGTGTCATACCGGTGATTGTAGATGTAATTATTCGAAGGCCCCGGTATCACTGCAAACGAATTAAAATCCATAATTGCTCAACCGCCCTCACCAGTGGAATCATAGGAATCAGCATTCCATTGTATTGATAGATCACAAAAAAAGAGAAAGAAAATGGCGTGTGCTGCAGCTGCAGTCCCCATCACAGCAGATACAGCACACGCCAAAAGAATAAGGCAAAGCGGCATCGAATGTGAACGCAGCTGAACTATCCTTCGTCATACGATATCCTCATTCATCGTAAGCAATCTGTATATCGAAACAAGATCCGTATGAAATACACAGCTCTCGGTGTGTACAGAGCGGCAAACTCATTAGCTCCGACAGCAAGTCGGACTTGGAATATGAGAAACTACAACAAAGAACAGAACAAAACAGTTCCTGTCGCTTATCCGCCACATTGACAGGAAGTGGATATCCCAGAGAGATTCAATCTTGGTACTCTTACTATAAAATAGCTCGAATGTTGACCAGAACACAACAACTTAGACTCGTCACACTTACAAGAGTAAGCCCTGACGTCATCCCCACACCAATACACAGATTCAAACTCATCCCACTCACTTGGAATAGCTACAACACTGGCCACTAGATCAAAGCTGGCGATGGTCATGATAAGAACTTTAGTTGGGTTCAGCCGCACCTTCTTGGAGTAGACCACCAGCACCAGAATGTTGCCTACCAGCCCGACCACGGCAAAGATAACTAGCATCACCACAGCTGGGATCATAGCCGTGTTGTGTTTATCCTCCAGCTGACGTAATAACTCGTTGTTGCTCAAGTTTTGAAAGTCCATTTTCTCCGTCATTGAGACGTCAACTTTATAAATCCTTCGCTCTTGTAACTTCTCAGACACCAGGTATGTAACTTCTTAGATACCAGGTGTGTAACTTCTCAGGTGTCCCTACACTTATATCAGTTTCAATATATGTTTGTAGTCACTGAAGAAAATTTACATTATAAAATCGTTAGTCCTCATGAAGTAGATTTCCTCAGAATTACCTTAAAATCATTCACTCAAGCATTCACTAATAATAACATAATTCTATAAACTAACACTTTCATTGCTTATATTCTATTTTCACATATTTTTTTATAATTCTCTTATTCTGTATGCTATTCAAAATGTGTTATCTTCTATTTTGTGTTTGCTTTCCTTTTTACTTTTCATCCCTATTTTCTTTTGTAGCCATTCTTTTGCGCTCTTTTCTTGTGTAGCCAGTCTTTTGCGCTCTTTCTTATTCTATTTTTTTCTTTACTTTGTTTTTTCTTCTTACTATTGTAAATTTCATTTTCTTTCGTAACCTGTTTACTTGTATTGTTTTATAATTATAGTCCGTCTTTTATTTTCTTTCGTAACCTGTTTACTTGTATTGTTTTATAATTATAGTCCGTCTTTTATTTTCGTTCGTAACCTGTTTACTTGTATTGTTTTATAATTATAGTCCGTCTTTTATTTTCTTTCGTAACCTGTTTACTTGTATTGTTTTATAATTATAGTCCGTCTTTTATTTTCTTTCGTAACCTGTTTACTTGTATTGTTTTATAATTATAGTCCGTCTTTTATTTTCTTTCGTAACCTGTTTACTTGTATTGTTTTATAATTATAGTCCGTCTTTTATTTTCTCATCTTATCTTTTATTCCTTTCTTCTCATATACCTTGAAGTCCTCTTTATTTTCTCCTTCTTCGTTCTGGTAGTATCCCGCTATTTTCCTTATTCTTAATTCTTTACTATAAATTCTATCAAGCATTGCTGTCCACATTTCCTTCTGCTTGTTTAATCTACATATATCTGTGACTTTGAAGCTTCAAATGAAAATATATTTATTCTTTTATTTAAGATTATCGTGTACTTATTGAGCATTGTCTAATTGTATCGTAGTGTTAATCTATGTAGTAGAGAATATATGTGTGTCCTTTAATTAAGGTTTTAAACACTTTTATTTTCTTGTTTAGTCTAATTTCTTTACATTTCAGTGTCTCCTAGTGCAATGAATGCTCATCTTGCTTTTTGTATCCTTCTTTTGGTGTCATTCTCTTTTCCTCCTAATTTGTCTATAAGAGACCATACTTAGCAGAAAATAATGTTAAAACTACAAATGATCACAGTCCGTCTAAAATTAATTACTGAACATCAAAATCCGTAAACACATTAAGTTAAATACACATTATGTTAAATACACATTAAGTTAAATACACATTATGTTAAATACGCATTATGTTAAATACACATCATGTTAAATACACATTTTGTTAAATACACATTAGGTAAATCATCATCATCATCGAGTGCCATCTCCTCAACGAAGGTTTGCTACCATAGATCGCCATTCTATCTGTCTCTTGCTTTGATGGTTCAGGTCGTCATAGGCTGGTTTGTCCATCTTGTGATGTTACTCGTCCATGTTAGTCTTGGTCTGCCTCTACCTCTTTTACCTTGTATTTTCCCTTCCAGGATTTCTTTTAGTAGGCTTATGTTAAATACAAATTATGTTATATACACACGATAAATTATGAACTTGTTAATGCCATGTTAATATATAGTCGCAGACTTCCAGCACTAATGCTCTCAAAGCAGGAAGAGTATTGATGGATTAGGCTAAGTCACATTTCAATGATTTATTTTCTCTCAGACAATGAAGATCTAAGCTGGGAGGTCAACTTGGTCACAGCGCAGTTCTCAAACTGTAGCTCTTTATCTTAACAATAATTGTTAAATCTCTGTCAGAGCCGATATTCAAGACAACAGCGAAGAAATGATGCCCATTTTTCACATATAAAGAGACAACAGATGTAATTGTTTTAGACATATATCAATACAACAGACTCCATCAAAAAAACTCTACACAAGTTATGTTTGTTTGATTAGGTCATCATCATCCAGTACCGCGCCTACTGGCGTAGGTGATCATGTCTCTCCACAATTTTCGATCTCGGCAGCTATTTATCATTTCTGTTGTTGACCTTCTGCCAAGACGTTCTCTTAAACTGTCTGTTAATTTTTCTCTTTCCTTCCCTTTTTCTCTTCGTCCCTCAATTTTTCCAGTTGTTACAATATATTCCAGTTGTTCTCTTCTCATTACATGGCCAAAAAATGATGATTGTTTCTTCCTAATATTGGAAATTATGTGTCTTTTTGCTTTGACCTCTCTCATGACATTTTCATTACTCTTTTTAGCTGTCCATGGTACTCTCAACATTCTTCTGTAAAACCACATTTCTACAGACTCCAGTGATTTTCTTGTATGTTGTCCTATTGTCCATGATTCGCATCCATATGTTAAGATTGGCTCTACATAACATTTAAGAACTCTTTTTTTCTTGTTTCTATTATCAAAAATGGATTACACAGTATCTTCCTCATTTTTTTTGAAAAACTGCTTTTGCCTGAGCCATTCTGTATCTCACCTTTGTTGTACATCTTCCGTCTGAAGTTAACAAAGTTCCCAAATATTTAAATTCATTTACCTGTTTTAATATTGTTCCACTTGTCTTTTGTGTTTTCTAGTTTACCCTTCTGCATGAGTGTTCTCACATTCCATTGATTAGGTAAGAGGTGAATTATAGAAACGTTGCGAAATGTAATATGAAGAGATGAGAACAGACGAACTGAAGATTACAGACTAGATGCCTCATTGGCGCTGAAAGATAAATGAGAAAGGGAAAAAAGTGGAGGAGGAGGAAGAGGAAGAATATATGAGGGAGTAGAAAAAGAAAGTAGAAGATATGAGGGGGGGGGAGAACAAGAGGAAGAGAATGAGGGAAAAGAATGAAAAGAGTTGGATGAGAAGGGAAAAAAGATGAAGTAGTGGAGGAGAAGGGAAGAATGAAGTGGAGGAGAAGGGAAGAATGAAGTGCGGGAGTAGTAAACGAGAAGTAGAAGTGGAGGAGAAGGAAAACAAGAAGTGGAGGAGTAGGCATCGAGAAGTAAAAGTGGAGGAGAAGGAAAGAAAGAAGTGGAGGAGTTGGCAACAAGAAGTAGAAGTGGAGGAGAAGGGAAGAAAGAAGTGGAGGAGTTGGCAACAAGAAGTAGAAGTGGAGGAGAAGGGAAGAAAGAAGTGGAGGAGTTGGCAACAAGAAGTAGAAGTGGAGGAGAAGGGAAGAAAGAAGTGGAGGAGTCGGCAACAAGAAGTAGAAGTGGAGGAGAAGGGAAGAAAGAAGTGGAGGAGTTGGCAAAAAGAAGTAGAAGTGGAGGAGAAGGGAAGAAAGAAGTGGAGGAGTAGGCAACAAGAAGTAGAAGTGGAGGAGAAGGGAAGAAAGAAGTGGAGGAGTTGGCAACAAGAAGTAGAAGTGGAGGAGAAGGAAAGAAAGAAGTGGAGGAGTTGGCAACAAGAAGTAGAAGTGGAGGAGAAGGGAAGAAGAAGTGGAGGAGTTGGCAACAAGAAGTAAAAGTGGAGGAGAAGGGAAGAAAGAAGTGGAGGAGTTGGCAACAAGAAGTAGAAGTGGAGGAGAAGGGAAGAAAGAAGTGGAGGAGTTGGCAAAAAGAAGTAGAAGTGGAGGAGAAGGGAAGAAAGAAGTGGAGGAGTAGGCAACAAGAAGTAGAAGTGGAGGAGAAGGGAAGAAAGAAGTGGAGGAGTTGGCAACAAGAAGTAGAAGTGGAGGAGAAGGGAAGAAAGAAGTGGAGGAGTTGGCAACAAGAAGTAGAAGTGGAGGAGAAGGGAAGAAAGAAGTGGAGGAGTTGGCAACAAGAAGTAGAAGTGGAGGAGAAGGGAAGAAAGAAGTGGAGGAGTTGGCAAAAAGAAGTAGAAGTGGAGGAGAAGGGAAGAAAGAAGTGGAGGAGTAGGCAACAAGAAGTAGAAGTGGAGGAGAAGGGAAGAAAGAAGTGGAGGAGTTTGCAACAAGAAGTAGAAGTGGAGGAGAAGGGAAGAAAGAAGTGGAGGAGTTGGCAACAAGAAGTAGAAGTGGAGGAGAAGGGAAGAAAGAAGTGGAGGAGTTGGCAACAAGAAGTAAAAGTGGAGGAGAAGGGAAGAAAGAAGTGGAGGAGTTGGCAACAAGAAGTAGAAGTGGAGGAGAAGGGAAGAAAGAAGTGGAGGAGTTGGCAACAAGAAGTAGAAGTGGAGGAGAAGGGAAGAAAGAAGTGGAGGAGTTGGCAACAAGAAGTAGAAGTGGAGGAGAAGGGAAGAAAGAAGTGAAGGAGTTGGCAACAAGAAGTAGAAGTGGAGGAGAAGGGAAGAAAGAAGTGGAGGAGTAGGCAACAAGAAGTAAAAGTAGAGGAGAAGGAAAGAAAGAAGTGGAGGAGTTGGCAACAAGAAGTAGAAGTGGAGGAGAAGGGAAGAAAGAAGTGGAGGAGTCGGCAACAAGAAGTAGAAGTGGAGGAGAAGGGAAGAAACAAGTGGAGGAGTTGGCAACAAGAAGTAGAAGTGGAGGAGAAGGGAAGAAAGAAGTGGAGGAGTCGGCAACAAGAAGTAAAAGTGGAGGAGAAGGAAAGAAAGAAGTGGAGGAGTTGGCAACAAGAAGTAGAAGTGGAGGAGAAGGGAAGAAAGAAGTGGAGGAGTAGGCAACAAGAAGTAGAAGTGGAGGAGAAGGAAAGAAAGAAGTGGAGGAGTAGGCAACAAGAAGTAGAAGTGGAGAAGGAAAGAAGAAGTGGAGGAGTAGGCAACAAGAAGTAGAAGTGGAGAAGGAAAGAAAGAAGTGGAGGAGCAGGCAACAAGAAGTAGAAGTGGAGGAGAAGGGAAGAAAGAAGTGGAGGAGTCGGCAACAAGAAGTAGAAGTGGAGGAGAAGGGAAGAAAGAAGTGGAGGAGTTGGCAACAAGAAGTAGAAGTGGAGGAGAAGGGAAGAAAGAAGTGGAGGAGTCGGCAACAAGAAGTAAAAGTGGAGGAGAAGGAAAGAAAGAAGTGGAGGAGTTGGCAACAAGAAGTAGAAGTGGAGGAGAAGGGAAGAAAGAAGTGGAGGAGTAGGCAACAAGAAGTAGAAGTGGAGGAGAAGGAAAGAAAGAAGTGGAGGAGTAGGCAACAAGAAGTAGAAGTGGAGAAGGAAAGAAAGAAGTGGAGGAGTAGGCAACAAGAAGTAGAAGTGGAGAAGGGAAGAAAGAAGTGGAGGAGCAGGCAACAAGAAGTAGAAGTGGAGAAGGAAAGAAAGAAGTGGAGGAGTAGGCAACAAGAAGTAGAAGTGGAGAAGAAGGAAAGAAAGAAGCGGAGGAGTAGGCAACAAGAAGTAGAAGTGGAGGAGAAGGAAAGAAAGAAGTGGAGGAGTTGTCAACAAGAAGTAGAAGTGGAGGAGAAGGAAAGAAAGAAGTGGAGGAGTTGGCAACATGAAGTAGAAGTGGAGGAGAAGGAAAGGAAGAAGAAAACGACGAGGAGGAAAGGAAAAACAAGAGTGGAGAAGAAGGTAACAACTGAAGTGGAGAAGGAGGAAAAAGAAAAAAATCAAGAAGGGAAAAAAAGAAGAAGTGGATCAGGAGGCAAAAGAAGTGTCAGAATGATCTGTATTGACCTTGTGACCCAACTTATGTCATTAATTTAAGCGAAAGAGCAGGGTTTCCTCCACGTTTAAGACGTTTCTTTTTGATTCTTGAATAACCAATGCAACATGTTATAAGTGATTTGGTCAGTATCACGTCAGGTCGTCCTACTTTACCGGAAGAAACAAAAAAACATTCTAGGCTATTTGAAGTTTGAAGCCCTGATTCTGATTCTATCACGATCACTTGTATTACTGATTCTATCCCGATCTCTTGTATTACTGATTCTATCCCGATCTCTTGTATTACTGATTCTATCCCGATCTCTTGTATTACTCATTCTATCCCGATCTCTTGTATTACTCATTCTATCCCGATCTCTTGTATTACTGATTCTATCCCGATCTCTTGTATTACTCATTCTATCCCGATCTCTTGTATTACTGATTCTATCCCGATCTCTTGTATTACTGATTCTTTCCCGATCTCTTGTATTACTCATTCTATCCCGATCTCTTGTATTACTGATTCTATCCCGTTCTCTTGTATTACTGATTCTATCCCGATCTCTTGTATTACTGATTCTATCCCGATCTCTTGTTTTACTGAATCGATCCCGATCTCTTGTATCACTGATTCTATCCCGATCTCTTATATTACTGATTCTATCCCGATCTCTTGTATTACTGATTCTATCCCGATCTCTTGTATTACTGATTCTATCCCGATCTCTTGTGTTACTGAATCGATCCCGATCTCTTATATTACTCATTCTATCCCGATCTCTTGTATTACTGATTCTATCCCTATCTCTTGTATTACTGATTCTATCCCGATCTCTTGTATTACTGATTCTATCCCGATCTCTTGTATTACTGATTCTATCCCGATCTCTTGTTTTACTGAATCGATCCCGATCTCTTGTATCACTGATTCTATCCCGATCTCTTATATTACTGATTCTATCCCGATCTCTTGTATTACTGATTCTATCCCGATCTCTTGTATTACTGATTCTATCCCGATCTCTTGTATTACTGATTCTTTCCCGATCTCTTGTATTACTCATTCTATCCCGATCTCTTGTATTACTGATTCTATCCCGATCTCTTGTATTACTGATTCTATCCCGATCTCTTGTATTACTGATTCTATCCCGATCTCTTGTTTTACTGAATCGATCCCGATCTCTTGTATTACTGATTCTATCCCGATCTCTTGTATTACTGATTCTATCCCGATCTCTTGTATTACTGATTCTATCCCGATCTCTTTTTTTACTGAATCGATCCCGATCTCTTGTATCACTGATTCTATCCCGATCTCTTATATTACTGATTCTATCCCGATCTCTTATATTACTCATTCTATCCCGATCTCTTGTATTACTCATTCTATCCCGATCTCTTGTATTACTCATTCTATCCCGATCTCTTATATTACTCATTCTATCCCGATCTCTTGTATTACTGATTCTATCCCGATCTCTTGTATTACTCATTCTATCCCGATCTCTTGTATTACTGATTCTTTCCCGACCTCTTGTATTACTGATTCTATCCCGATCTCTTGTATTACTGATTCTATCCCGATCTCTTGTATTACTGATTCTATCCCGATCTCTTGTATTACTGATTCTATCCCGATCTCTTGTATTACTGATTCTATCCCGATCTCTTGTATTACTGATTCTATCCCGATCTCTTGTATTACTGATTCTTTCCCGATCTCTTGTATTACTGATTCTATCCCGATCTCTTGTATTACTGATTCTATCCCGATCTCTTGTATTACTGATTCTATCCCGATCTCTTGTATTACTGATTCTTTCCCGATCTCTTGTATTACTGATTCTATCCCGATCTCTTGTATTACTGATTCTATCCCGATCTCTTGTATTACTGATTCTATCCCGATCTCTTGTATTACTGATTCTATCCCGATCTCTTGTATTACTGATTCTATCCCGATCTCTTGTATTACTGATTCTATCCCGATCTCTTGTATTACTGATTCTATCCCGATCTCTTGTATTACTAATTCTATCCCGATCTCTTGTATTACTGATCGATCCCGATCTTTAGTAGTCCTGTAATCACTGAGCCACCCTGGCTCGCATCAACAACTTCAGATTGGCGCATGGATTTTCCTTTTCTTCTTCCCTCACTTCCTCATGTACCCGTACCGGTGTCACGGGAGATGCAAAGTTCTGATGCAAGGAACTCTAAGTCTGGCCCATGGTATACATCTCTGCTTCTACTAACCTCCGTCGTCTGCCGAACTATCGTACTTGGCCTGCCATGTGTTCTTCCCTCCCCCACCCACCAAACTGAAATCTGCTGGAGGTACCTCTTGCGCATGTTGGTAGTTATTATTCACAACATGCCACCTACCCTTTTCCTGCATATTATCCCTGTGTTTCAAACAAGACAAATTGAAACAAATCAAATTCAAACAAGACAAATTGAAACAAAACAAATTCAAACAAGACAAATTCAAACAAGACAAATTCAAACAAGACAAATTCAAACAAGACAAATTGAAACAAAACAAATTGAAACAAGACAAATTCAAACAAGACAAATTCAAACAAAACAAATTCAAACAAGACAAATTGAAACAAGACAAATTCAAACAAGACAAATTCAAACAAGACAAATTCAAACAAGACAAATTGAAACAAAACAAATTCAAACAAAACAAATTCAAACAAGACAAATTCAAACAAAACAAATTCAAGCAAGACAAATTGAAACAAGACAAATTGAAACAAAACAAATTCAAACAAGACAAATTCAAACAAGACAAATTGATACAAAACAAATTCAAACAAGACAAATTGAAACAAAACAAATTCAAACAAGACAAATTCAAACAAGACAAATTCAAACAAGACAAATTCAAACAAGACAAATTGAAACAAAACAAATTCAAACAAGACAAATTCAAACAAGACAAATTCAAACAAAACAAATTCAAACAAGACAAATGCGATTTTTGGGTCATTTTAAAAGACACAACAGCCTACTAAAAGTAATCATGGAGGGGAAAATACAAGGTAAAAGAGAAAGAGCAGACCAAGACTAACATGGACAAGTAACATTAAAAGATGGACAAATCAGCCTATGACAACCTGCACCATCAAAGCAAGAGACAGAGCAGAATGGCGCTCCATGGTAGCCAACCTTCGTTGCGGAAAGGCACTCGATGATGATGATGATGATCCCTGTGTACATCTCTAGAGCAACTCTTGATTTTTTATTTTATGTTAATATTTTTTTTCTTGACCAAATTTTTCTGACAATTTTACTCGGACCCGTTGTATGAAACTTTGATAATCCCAATATTAACGTGCCCCTTGTTCTCCTTCATTCAGATCAATATCGAAGTATTACATGTATGCTGTTCTCTTATATCATAAGTTTGGTGTCTGTGTTGTCCCCGGTAGGTCTCCAGCCGTTAATATCGGGTACAAGTGCATTACCTCAGATACTTGGGCCCATTATTAAAATCAGACGGAAGTTACACAACAGAAATAACAAGCAGAACAGCACAGGTCAAAGTAACAATTCAGAAAATGACAATCATCTGACGCAGCTAGTTTATATCAATAGAATTGAGAACCAGAGTTCATCAGTGATAAGGCCAATTTAGACCTACGTAAGTAAATCTTGGGAGCCACCATAGCTCAGTGGTTAGTGAACTGGACTACAAAGGACAAGAGGTAGGGTTTGATCCCAACCGACGGCTTCCAGGTTTATCCATCCTTAAATGGGTACCGGATTTTTTTTCAGGGAAAGTGAAGCGGCACGTGCGTAATACAGACCACATTACCCCAAAAATCATGTGCCGAAGGTCTGTAAAATTTATGATCACTAACACCATATTCCCTATACGCCACTTGGTGTGACGGGGGTACTTTACTTTTTTTTTTTTTTACTGTTTGAAAAGTCTATAAAAAAAAGAGATATTTTCAAATGATGTTCAGTAAACAACAGAATGATATCATTTACAAAAGTCGTCTATATTTACAAGTTAGGAGTTCGATGCACTTCAGCCGAAAATTGACATCACACCAGCTGTAGACGATGGGATTAGCCGCGCTGTTAAGAAAGTAGAGTCTGTAGAATAAGTTGTAGAAGACGAGCTCCACACTGTCCAGGCTGGCGTATTTCTCGGGCAGTCGGTTCCTGATGATGGTCAGTAACAGAAACGGGAGGTAACTCAGAAGAAAAATGAGACTGATAGTAATTAGCATGACCGTCATCTTGCCAAGACGCCTAGGACGGATTTTATTTCCACCGGTCTGGTGTTGTTTCTTTAAAGGTTTCCTTTGAAGATTTGAATCTTTCTTATTGGTAGAATTATCTGTCCCTGAATTGCTTGTTTTGTCTTCAACTGAATCATTCTCGGTGCATAATTCGCGGTTTATCTCCAGTTTCTTCGAACTAAGTTCCCTGGTACGTTCCTCGATTGTCTTCTTTGTTTCTGCCACGTCATGTTTGTTCTCGTGGTCAAAGGTTAAATTGGTGGATTCAGGTGGATTGTGTTGCGACTTCCACATTGGATTATGTAAATGTAATGGTTGGTGGAGTTTTGTTGGTGAGTCAACGATCTTGTCTTCTGAAACTGCAGCTTTAGAATTCGTTGTTTCTTCACTTTCTGCCTCTTTTAAATATGGGTCTTCTGGACTTGTCACTTTCAAACGTGACGTATCTAAACTTCTCGATATCTTGAATCTCGATATTACATGATCTCCTACATCTAATCTTGATGTCTCACAACTGCTTTTATCTAATCCTGGCGAGCTTTGAATTGTTGCATCTAATTTTGTTGTTTTTGCACTTGTTACTTCCGAACTTGTTTCTGAGCTTATCTGTTCAGACCTTGTCACCTCAGAGGAAGTGTTCCAATTGTCGCTGCTTGAGGCCTGGGAGGATACTTTCATGATATCTAGGCACTGGCTGCTCTGTTTACTCCTCACACTTATCGGTTGGCGACAGCAACACGCTGGGAAACGTAGCTTTCCTTTATCTCCAAGCTGTGACGTCAGATCAAGCTCCTCAACAAAATCTCCATGTCGGTTTTCTGTCAATCCGTTATGACAGCCCTTTCTTTCTGTATCTTCTGTTGATAATGTGATTTTACATTTAGAGTTAGGCTTAGTCTTTTCCTTTGACGTTGCTGGAGTACTCCCGTGACGTTCTCGATGTTTCCAGGCTGTGACCGCGATGCGGACATAAAGAACGACAAACAAACTCACAGAAATAACAAATATGGCAATGAACAAGATATTGTTCATGAGTGGCCAGATTGTCCCAAAATAACGATCATCAGCGAAACATTCGTGTCCTTTGACGTTTGGACAGGGAGTGGCTCTAGTTCTGATGCCGTAAATAATGGGATAGGGAATGGAGCAGATCACGGCGATAAAGGCTGCGATGAGGCTTGCATACTTGGCGTTCCTAATGGTGACCTGCCAGCCATAGGGCTGGCATACTTTCCGATACCTGTACGGGAGGAAAAATATTAAAACTGTTTTGAATGAAAAATAATTGGTAATCGTTATTTAATATGTGATTGAGTGATATAAACAAAAATATTTCTTGAATATATGTGATTGAGTGATATAAACAAAAATATTTCTTGAATATATGTGATTGAGTGATATAAACATAAATCTTTCTTGAATATATGTGATTGAGTGATATAAACATAAATATTTCTTGAATATATGTGATTGAGTGATATAAACATAAATCTTCAATATATGTGATTGAGTGATATAAACAAAAATCTTTCTTGAATATATGTGATTGAGTGATATAAACATAAATCTTGAATATATGTGATTGAGTGATATAAACATAAATCTTGAATATATGTGATTGAGTGATATAAACATAAATCTTGAATATATGTGATTGAGTGATAAACACACACATATTTATTGAATATCTGTGATTGGGTGATATAAATAGAAATAATCTTTCCTCTATTATTGGGTTATTTAAACACAGACCTTTCTTGTGTATCTGCTCTCGTGGGACATAAACAGGAATATTTGAGTGACTTCAGTCATCTCTATGGACAGAAGTGAGGAGGGTGCTAAGATGAAAGACTGGCAGCTCCACAATCGACGTGTAGAATGTCTTACCTTTGTCACATAAGCCAAGAAGCATGGAGAACTAAAGCAAGCTGTATATGGAGGAACCAATCTGACATATATCTGGGCAGTAATATAGACAAAGAGGGAAGAACAGATAATGATACCAAAATAAGGATATCAAAAGCAAGAGGAGCTTTTGTTGCACTGGGAAACTTATGGAAGTCCAAAGAAAATAGGTTAAATACAAAAATAAAAATTTTCAACTCCAATGTTAAGTCAATCTTGTTATATGGCTGTGAAATATGGAGAACAACGAAAATGACAATCATGAAGATACAGACTTTCATTAATGGATACTTATGCAAAATAAAAGGATGGAAATGGCAGGACAAAATCACTAACATAGAATTATGGAAATGTACCAGTCAAATACCAGTGGATAAAGAGATATAGCGAAGGCGATGGCGCTGGATAGGACACACACTACGGAAGCCAACTGAGAGTATTACACAACAGGCCCTTTTTGGAGTCCCCAATAAAAAAGACAAAGAGGAAGACCAAGGAATTCTTGGAGAAGACAGATGGAAGCAGAGATGAAGATGATGGGAAGACATGGGACGATCTTAAAAGAATGGCAAGAAACAGAACGACTTGGAAAGTGTTTTTTTAAGACCTACGCTCCACAGGGAGCTGAAAGGTAGAAGAGAGATATGCAAGAACGGACAGCAGACATTTAGACAAAACCTTTTCTTGTTACTGTGACACAGGTAGTTGAACTGCCGAACAACACTGGACCAAGCTAATCATCAGAAAGGGAAGTCAGCGTGCATAAAGCGGCTATAGATATAGTCCTAGATTAAACAAACAAAATACAACAGTTCGGAACAAACGTCCCCTTCTGTAACATTGCGCTATATTCGCGCAGGTTCTCTAATTTTCTTGTAGAGAAAAGATAAAAAAACACGAAAATAAAATCCTAACCCTAAACCTTATCCTTATATCAAAACCCTAAACCTTATCTCTAAACCTTATCAAAAAACCCAAACGCTAATATAATGTTAAGTAGTTCAAAACCCAGCGTTGGTGGCTGAGTGGTTAGTGTGCTCGCTTCCTGACAAGAAGTGTCCAGGTTCAATCCTCATCAATGGTGGATTCTTTACGGATCACAAGTTTACGGGGTACAGCCAGCATCTAAAAACTGGTACCAGACATTTTTCTGGGAAGTAAAGACCGCCTGGCATGGTACTGACCACATCACCCAAAAATGTGCCGTGCTCATAGTAAAATCTGGTCACTAACACTATATTTCCAATTACGCCTAGTAAGGCAGGGGAGGTAACATGTACTATTTTTTTTTATTTCAAAACCACTGTAGTTTTGCTTCGAAGCCAAATAAGGGGAGATCACTCGTTTCTCTGAAATAATTGGTGTGCTTTTGAGCAAGGAAATTAGCCAGCTATTAACTGGTAGAATGATAAACGTGTAGTTAGATAGGGTATATTAGACATAGTTAGACCTAACGAATATAGAGTAGATATTTTGGTAATAAAGTTGAAGATTTGATGACCAAATAGATTGTGGAAGGTCAGAGACGGGTCCAGCATGCACCAAGGAATAGCAGAACTTATTCAAGAATTCTTTTCCCAAAGAGACGGACTTAATAAGGGCGAACATTGACGTCGACCTTACGGTGAGGGTAAAGGTAAAGGTAAAGGTAAAGTTAAAAGTAAAGGTAAAGGTAAAGTTAAAAGTAAAGTTAAAGTTAAAGGTAAAAGTAAAGGTAAAAGTAAAGGTAAAGGTAAAGGTAAAGGTAAAGGTAAAGTTAAAAGTAAAGTTAAAGTTAAAGGTAAAGGTAAAGGTAAAAGTAAAGGTAAAGGTAAAGTTAAAGGTAAAGGTAAAGGTAACTGTAAAGGTAAAGGTAAAATTAAAGGTAAAGGTAAAGGTAACGGTAAAGGTAAAGGTAAAGGTAAAGGTAAAGGTAAAGTTAAAGTTAAAGGTAAAGGTAAAGGTAAAAGTAAAGGTAAAGGTAAAGGTAAAGTTAAAGTTAAAGGTAAAGGTAAAGGTAAAGTTAAAGGTAAAGGTAAAGGTAAAGTTAAAGGTAAAGGTAAAGGTAAAGTACGAGACTTGAATCGGCGACTTAGCACGCGAGTTTTTACCCATATGTACTCGGCCGCCTACTCTCGTTCTCGTCTCTCAACACTTCTAGACAGTGTCGCTTCAAGCATCGAAACTCACGACACAAGGCGGCATTCCCCACCTTCCCAGAGTACTACAGTGGTACCCATTTGTGCCAAAAGCCTAGGTCGACCGCTGGGTTTTGTTTTTTTCCAACCACGCGTACAATTAATATTTTCTGGGAAAGTAAAGCAGCACGGGCGTAATACCGACCACATGACCCCAAAAATCACGTGCCGAAGGTCTGTAAAATTTATGATCACTAAAACCATATTCCCTATACGCCACTTGGCGTGAAGGGGGCACTTTACTATTTTTTTTTCTAGAAATACAACCCACACACTGCTTCCAGTTGGAAACGAACACGGGTTGTTTTAACGTCAGTAGTCCAGTCAGGTGGTTTTCCTAACTTGGCTATCGAGGCACCCAAACCTTATCGCTTAGTAACTGAACTTACTAATATGGTTCATAGAATATGAGAGTAGAGTTAAGAGTACAGGTCAGAGAACTCTGTTATCTTCAGGATTTATCAAAAATTTAAACAGTCACACAATGCAATCAGAAGGCCTTTAAAACAGTGTCAGGATTTATTTCTGAACTTTACATTTTTCAACAAGTAGAGGAATTAAAATACCTATGAAGTTTAATGACAAACGATAATTCTCAAACAGCAGAGATAGACTCAAGATGCAACAAAGCTTGTCAAATCATCGGACAGTTATCACCACTATTGTCCAACAAGGAAATAACTCTGGAAGCAAAACGGGCACTATACAATACAATCTTCATCCTAACGTTGTGTTACCAATGCCGGACCTGGACCTTAGATGTAAGAACAATAAGACAAATAACCTCTACAGAGATTAAATGTGTTAGACGAATGACAGGAAACAGTCTGAGAGATAAGATCAGAAATGAAGAACTGAGAAAGAAGCTAGGATTAGCCACCGCCATAGAATATATAAGGAAACAACAGATAAAATTGTTTGGCCACGTGACAAGACAGAAAGAACAAAAAACAACACAACGAGCCCTCAACAAACGTTGTGAGAGCATCAGACCAAAGGGTCGACCATGAAAAAGGTGAGTCGATGGAATATTAGAAGCACTAGGAAACATAACATCCACAGAGGCGAACAGAAGAGCAAAAGACCACAAATTATATCTCCCCTCGACGCTGAAAGGCAGATGAGGAAGGAAAGAAGAAGACATTTTTCACGCCAGTAAATGATTTCAAGTTTCGTGAGTCCCTCCGGTGGCTCTTTTCGTACGAGGTGGGTGAACCTCAAATTGTCAATTAATTAGGCCCTCAGAAAGTTTAGATCCGGCACTTGGTGGATAATACAGACATAAATACCCGAACCGATGCTTGGGGACTATGCTACCTGTGATAGCTGTTACCGTAATCCGGAAGTGTCCATTTAGAGCTGCGCGCTTTCTATACAGAATGGATCACGTTCCAGAGTACAATATGAACCTAAATACGCCTCATTTTTAAAGAATGCAGCGCGTTCAATAGATCGACATGAATGATAAAAATGAACATTTTCGTGGTTTGCGGAAACGAGAGCTGAGCAGATATGGTAATGCTCTGCCTGAGGTGAAGCCATTTAGTTCTCAAGTCTAAAATCAAAGTAAAAAGCCTACAGACTTAAATACATGAAATGTAACAACAACAATGTAAAATGCATAAATAACTAAATGTGGGAAATTATGCCTCGATGACATGACCATCTTTGGAATCGTTAGGGTAAGCGACAAAGAGGAAAACCAAACTATACTTAGAGAATAAGGGTGAAAGCATAGAGGAAGAGAATGGGGGAAGACAAAGAATGATCTTAAGAGAATAACAAAAACGGGAACGGCTTGGAAAGTGTTATTGAACACCCATGCACAGGAGGGAGTTGGAAGGAAGAAAAAGAATTATATTTGGAAATAGTGAAGTACAAACCTAACAATCGCCACAACACACAGAGACATGGCTCCGCCCAGGGTGGTAAAGGAGCCAAGGATGACTTTCAGTTTACAGACCGCTGGTTGGCTAAACGTCCATGCGTCCATCATGATGTTGATCTCACCTGGAAAAGTTTACAAATATTTTAACACAAATTGTTATCTGAAAGTGAAGAACTGGGTGGACAGAGAAGAAAGCAAAAATAAGTAAGTCTTGATGTTGTAGTAAATGAAGGGATAAAAACAATAATTCTATTCGGATAATGACAAAAGAGGTACTTATCCATTAAAGAGATATAAAATATGGAAAGTTATTTTTGTAGGAAAATTTAACGTTGAAGAATAAAAGGAAAAATTAAAAAATAAAAAAAATGGTATGTTAGAAGCTTTAC
The DNA here is from genome assembly GCA_032433765.1 of Megaustenia siamemsis. Taxonomy (NCBI): domain Eukaryota; kingdom Metazoa; phylum Mollusca; class Gastropoda; order Stylommatophora; family Ariophantidae; genus Megaustenia; species Megaustenia siamemsis. The sequence goes on along the minus strand of JAVIAB010000101.1, from coordinate 7,276,249 downwards.
GTGATAAGTGGACGACACAGACTAAACGACGTTTCGGCCCAATAGGCCTTCAGCAGGAACAAACAAGAAAAACACACACACAAAACTAATAACGAGACATTCAAAACAAAAATATTCGAAATATGTTAAAGAAAATAAAAATGTCTATCCTGTGTGTATGAAAAGGAAATGGTAACAAAAGTGTGGCTGTCGTGAATGTGCAGAAATGTGCGCAAATGCACACAGAACCAGAGAAGTTCACACAGGGGTCAGTGTGCAAACACAAGGGAGAAAGAATAGAACAGTAGACTAACAGGTGCTCAAAAGGCGGTAAGAGTGAGGTGTGGGAGAGTGGGGTATAATAAAAACAAATGAGGGGCAAGGAGCACAGAAAAAAAGGTATAGAGGAGAACACCGAAGTGTCTCATAAGGGACTAGAGGAGAAGAATTATAAATAGCATGGCATAATAGATAGACCAAAGATCCCAAATATGTGCAGTAGATAAGGCTATGCAAAAGGGAAGGAGCAACCAAAAGGAAACTATGTGTATGAGTGTGATACATTCATGCCTCGATGGGTCAGCGAACCATACTGGACTATGAAAAATATATAGAACAGTAGACTAACAGGTGCATTTTCCTGTTATTCTTTAACGTGAAATTTTCCTACAAAATTTTTTATGCATTCATTTGCATTTCTTTGCCTTAACCCCCAAAAGAATAAAAGGTTTGATAAAGATTAAATTGGACTGATAACATCGCGAGATGAACGTGATGAATAATACAAAGGTAAACAAACAAGGTAGTCTCAAGTGGCAACTATACAAACTTGCAATTACTCTCATTTATTTATCCCATTGAAGAAGCAACGGAGAAACCTGCATATGCAAGCACATCTACACAAAGTTAAATATTTGAGACTCTTGTGTTAGAAAAGCCCCAAGCTTTTACCGGATAGACTTACAGACAAAACACTAGACATTCCAAATTGAAGTAACGACGGACTGTTCCAACATAGACCTACGGAGACTGAAGCTAGACATTTAAAACTGAAGCAGAAACATGCTCTTCAGATACAGACCTACATAACCTCAAACTAGACATTTAAAACTGAAGCAGAAACATGCTCTTCAGATACAGACCTACATAACCTCAAACTAGACATTTAAAACTGAAGCAGAAACATGCTCTTCAGATACAGACCTACATAACCTCAAACTAGACATTTAAAACTAAAGTAGAGACAAGCTGTTAAGATACAGACTTGCATAGACTCAAACTAGACATTTAAAACTAAAGTAGAGACAAGCTGTTCCAATACAGACCTACATCGACTCAAACTAGACATTTAAAACTGAAATAGAGACAAGCTGTTCCAATACAGACCTACATCGACTCAAACTAGACATTTAAAACTGAAGCAGAAACATGCTCTTCCGATACAGACCTACATAGACTCAAACTAGACATTTAAAACTAAAGTAGAGACAAGCTGTTCCAATACAGACCTACATAGACTCAAACTAGACATTTAAAACTAAAGTAGAGACAAGCTGTTCCAATACAGACCTACATCGACTCAAACTAGACATTTAAAACTGAAGCAGAAACATGCTCTTCCTATACAGACTTACATCGACTCAAACTAGACATTTAAAACTAAAGTAGAGACAAGCTGTTAAGATACACATAGACTCACCTACATAGACTCAAACTAGACATTTAAAACTAAGTAGAGACAAGTTGTTAAGATACAGACCTGCATAGACTCAAACTAGACATTTAAAACTGAAGAAGAGACACGGTGCTCCGATACAGACCTACATAGACTCAAACTAGACATTTAAAACTGAAGCAGAAACATGCTCTTCCGATACAGACTTACATCGACTCAAATTAGACATTTAAAACTAAAGTAGAGACAAGCTGTTAAGATACACATAGACTCACCTACATAGACTCAAACTAGACATTTAAAACTAAGTAGAGACAAGTTGTTAGGATACAGACCTGCATAGACTCAAACTAGACATTTAAAACTGAAGAAGAGACACGGTGCTCCGATACAGACCTACATAGACTCAAACTAGACATTTAAAACTAAAGTAGAGACAAGCTGTTCCAATACAGACCTACATCGACTCAAACTAGACATTTAAAACTGAAGCAGAAACATGCTCTTCCGATACAGACTTACATCGACTCAAACTAGACATTTAAAACTAAAGTAGAGACAAGCTGTTAAGATACACATAGACTCACCTACATAGACTCAAACTAGACATTTAAAACTAAGTAGAGACAAGTTGTTAAGATACAGACCTGCATAGACTCAAACTAGACATTTAAAACTGAAGCAGAAACATGCTCTTCCGATACAGACTTACATCGACTCAAACTAGACATTTAAAACTAAAGTAGAGACAAGCTGTTAAGATACACATAGACTCACCTACATAGACTCAAACTAGACATTTAAAACTAAGTAGAGACAAGTTGTTAAGATACAGACCTGCATAGACTCAAACTAGACATTTAAAACTATAATATCGTCGGGGTATTGTAACACAGATCAATAAAGATACAAACTGAAAGCTGTTAGATTGAAATAGCAATAACAATGGCTCACTTGGTCCCAGAAAGATTCAAACTTGGTACTCTCACTATGAAATAGCTCGAATGTTACCCCAAAGCAATGAAACTCACACCCGTCACTCTCATGAGAAGTATCCCATAAGGTCTTTCCCACACTCTCAAAGAAAGACTCGAACTCCTCCCACTTACTTGGTATAGCTCCAACATTTGCCACCAGATCAAAGCTGGCGATGGTCATGATAAGAACTTTAGTTGGGTTCAGCCGCACCTTCTTGGAGTAGACCACCAGCACCAGAATGTTGCCTACCAGCCCGACCACTGCGAAGATAACCAGCATAACCACAGCTGGGATCATAGCTGTGTTGGACTTTTTCTCCAGCTGACGAAATAACTCTGCCACCGACTCGCTGTCATTACTACAGTTCTTTAAATCCATTTTGTCCGACATTTTGAATTCAACTTTATAAAACCTTCTCGCTTATAACTTCTCAGTGTCAGGCCAAATGTATATTTGCTATGACTAGAAAGGTGCCCTAAAACTTCTGTCACTTTTATAGGGTTTTCATTATATGGTTTAAGTCAGAAAAGAAAATCTGCTTCAGAAATACATTAGTCTTGGTTGAGTATATGATTACTTAAAAGCTATATACAAATTACCACTCGATGATAACTATCTATCTATCTATTGTCCTTTCGAGCCGAAGACGGCACATAGGGCAGAACTACAATCTCAAAAACAGAAACCCCTGCGTGCCGAAGTTGCACATATTGCAGAGATCACTGCTTCTAAAAAATGATAACTATCAATTAAAAAAATTATTATTCCTACGTGTTATACCTTTCCTTGCAAATTATAGTTTTTTTTTTTTTTTATATCAGGCTTGTTGCAGGAGCTGCTGAGTTAAGTGATCTGTGCACACCGAGAGCTGTGTGTCTCATCCGTTTTGATCATGTTTCGATATTTCAATTGTTTACGATGAATGATGATATCGTATGACAGGGAAAAGTTGGCTGTGTTCACTTTCTGCGCGGTTTCGCCTTATGTCTTTTGGCGTGTGCTGAGACTGCTACGATGGGGACTACAGTTACCTAACTTTGTTTGGGAGATGAGTTAGTAATTCGGATGATTCCACTGGCACGGGCGGTTGAGCAATTATGGATTTTAATTCGTTTGTAGTGATACCGAGGCCTCCCATAACCAATAGAACCAATTGCTCTGTTTGTAATCCTCTAAATCTGTATTTTGTTTTCTTTCTTTGTATGTGTTTTCTTTTCTACATAATTCTCGTCTTTTTCTTTTGACGTTTTCTTTCTTGTTCTCGTTTTCTTCTTTATCTATTTATTATTTGTAGGTATGTCTTTTATTCGTATCCTGTTTCATATTTATTGTCTTCGAGTCTAGTCTATTTTTTCTCTTCTTGTCTTAATCTATTTCTTTTTACTGCTTCTTCACAGCTATCTATCCTTGTGTATTTGTTTCACTATTCACTGGTTATGTTCAGAGTTACAACCTGTGTATTGTTCTTCTCTTCTACTTTCCAGTTTGTTACAAAGACTCGCGTTACACAAGTTACGATTTACACCCATTTTGATAGTTTAAAAACTGTTTTTATTTTACACAGGAAAGTTTTTTTTTTTTTTTTTTTTTCAAATCGTTTCTATTTTTAAACATCTCGTCTTTCAAGCATTTCATTTATGAAACTATTACTACAACAAAACATTAACTAAACTTGAAATATCACATTTTTGTAGTTTTACGAATGTGATCCACTTCCATAACATAGACTAGATTAATCATTCTCTTAACGTGGTGGACTTTACAAAATAATTGGATCCACTTCCATAACATAGACTAGTTTAATCATTCTCTTAACGTGGTGGACTTTACAAAATAATTGGATCCACTTCCATAACATAGACTAGTTTAATCATTCTCTTAACGTGGTGGACTTTACAAAATAATTGGATCCACTTCCATAACATAGACTAGTTTAATCATTCTCTTAACGTGGTGGACTTTACAAAATAATTGGATCCACTTCCATAACATATACTAGTTTAATCATTCTCTTAACGTGGTGGACTTTACAAAATAATTGGATCCACTTCCATAACATAGACTAGTTTAATCATTCTCTTAACGTGGTGGACTTTACAAAATAATTGGATCCACTTCCATAACATAGACTAGTTTAATCATTCTCTTAACGTGGTGGACTTTACAAAATAATTGGATCCACTTCCATAACATAGACTAGTTTAATCATTCTCTTAACGTGGTGGACTTTACAAAATAATTGGATCCACTTCCATAACATAGACTAGTTTAATCATTCTCTTAACGTGGTGGACTTTACAAAATACTCTAATGATTCTATAACTGGAATTAAAATATCACATTTAAATACCAACAAACAACAGTGCTTTATTTATCTTCTTTTTTCTTTATCTTTTCGTCACTTCTTCTTCTCCTTGTAGAGTCCTTTTATTTTCTTTACTCTTCGTCGGTTATTTCTCGTTTCTCCCAGCATTGCTGTCTTTAATGTAATTTTATCATCCGAGGTTCTCACGAAACTGTGCTCTTCTATTTAATAAAACATGGTATCTTTAAACAACAAAGCAGTATCCAGCATTAGAAACTTATATTATTACCAAATTGCTGATTTTTACCAACTAGTGACTATTGTTAGTAACTTATCAATAGTACTTGCGACCAACCTTATGTCAAAACGCCAAAGGCCGTATATAAAATTATTGAAACGGTCTAAATGCAACAAAGGTAACTCTACATTGGAGATAATAATTACAAAACTATAAATAACCACAGTCCTAAGATGAATTACAGCGTAACAATGTCCGTGGACTAGCCAACGTACGCACATATAATAATGACGTTCTTTATGTAATATGTACTTTTATTTGCAAACTCCAAATTCTAAAGCTTATTCAGGAAGGGTATTGGTCAAATAAATTAAGTAATATTCCAAGGGGTTTTTATTTAGTCTTCGAAGAAAAGTGAAGTTCTTTCTATGCAGTGGGCGGTTAACTTGGTTAGAACAGCGGTTCCCAAATTGTAGTTCATTATCTCCAGAAAATGTTAATATCTCTATCAGAATTACTACAAATAACAAGGGTAGGGTTCGATCCCAACCGACGGCTCCCGGGTTCACCCAGCCTTAAATGGGTACCGAATTTTTGTCTGGGAAAGTAAAGCGACACGGGCGTAATACCGACCACATTACCCCAAAAATCATGTGCTCAAGGTCTGTACAATTTATGGTCACTAACACCATATTCCCTATACGCCACTTCGAGAGACGGGGGGCTCTTTACTTTTTTTTTCTTTCAGAATTAATTATCAATGCAACAGCTGAGAAATAATGCCGTCTGTTGAAAGTATAAAAAGACAAGCGATAAAATGGGTTTAGAAAGAAATGAATCCAGCACAAGTCACCAAGAAGAGCTACACCAGATGAAATAGTTCATTAAGAAAAAAGATGAGTTAATAGAAACACTGAGAAATATAACATTAAGAAAAGCCAACAGGCGGTATGAGGATTGCATGCTACATTTCTCCTAGACGCAAAAAAATAAATAAGGAAGGAAAATAGAAGAAGAATAAGAACGGGAGAAGAAGCGGAAGAGGGAAAGAAGTAAAACGAGAAGAAGAAAGAGAAGACTAAGAAGAGGAAGAGGAATAACAAGATGAAGAAGATTGGAAAAGAAGAAAAATGAAGAGTAATTTAAAAGAAGAAAAAGAAAGAATAGAAATAAAATACAAGAATGATCTGAAGATGAATAGAAAAGAAGAGGAGGAAAGAACATGAAGGAAGAAAAAAGGAGAATAAAAATAAAAGGTCAGAATTGTTAGCCTTGACATTGTGAACTACATGCTCCAATGAAAGTAACAATCAAGGACAAGTTTCTCTCCACGTTTAAGTTGGATTGTGTCTGTTTCCTTCACTAACCAACGCCCTCTTATGACTGGTCAGGTTAGAAAGGCGCTATTTGTTCCTAGCGAGGAAGGGTTAAAGGGGTAAGGCTACCCCGGAAATAAAAAAATGCTTCACTGCACCAATAACTACACATTTACCGAGACTTCACTGAACTAATAGCTACACATTTACCGAGACTTCACAGAACTAATAACTACACATTAAACGAGACTTCACTGCACCAACAACTGTACATTCACCGTGACCTCACTGCATCAATAACTGCACATTGTGATTTCACAGCACCACCAACAGTGCATTCACCGAGACTTCACTGCACCAATAACTGCTCATTGACTGTGGTTTCACTGCACCACCAACAGCACATTCACCGAGACTTCACTGCACCAATAACTGCACATTGACTGTGATTTCACTGCACCACCAACAGTGCATTCACCGAGACTTCACTGCACCAATAACTGCTCATTCACCGAGACTTCATTGCACAAATAACTGCTCATTCACTGAGACTTCACTGCACCATCAACTGCATATTCACCGATACTTCACTGCACCACCAACTACTGATTCACCGAGACTTCACTACACTAATAACTACTCATTCACCGAGACTTCACTGCACTAATAACTACTCATTCACCGAGACTTCACTACACTAATAACTACTCATTCACCGAGACTTCACTACACTAATAACTACTGATTCACCGAGACTTCACTACACTAATAACTACTCATTCACCGAGGCTTCACATATCAGTTTCTGAACCTCAAAATTGAAACTCCCCGTAGGCTGTTGAATGTTGTGTCTTCATAGGTAAATGTCTGACTTCTTCATATTGACCTTCCTGGTTTCAAAGCCTTGTTTACGCCTTCTGCGCACGTACACACCGTATTTATGCTTCACGTATGTTGTACGTTCTTTTATTTAACATATGTAATAATAATAATACTAGTAATACAATTTAATATTATAGATATATATATATATATATAGATTAAGCAAAGTAAAGTGCCCCCGTCACGCCAAGTGGCGTATAGAGAATATGGTGTTAGTGATCATCAATTTTACAGACCTTCGGCACATGATTTATGGGGTAATGTGGTCGGTAATACGCCCGTGCCGCATTACTTTCCCAGAAAAAAAATCCGGTACCCATTAAAGGCTGGGTGAACCCGGAGCCGTCGGTTGGGATTGAACCCTACCTCTTGTCCTTTGCAGTCCAGTTCACTAACCACTGAGCTATTGCGGCTCCACATACATTAAATAATATATATTAATCATCATCATCAAGTACCAGGCCTGTTGGCGTAGGTGAACATGTCTCTCCACAACTTTCGATCAGTTATTTATCATTTCTGTTGTTGACCTTCTGCCAAGCCATTCTCTTAAGCTGTCTAGTAATTTTTCTCTTTGCATCCCTCTATCTCTTCGTTCCTCAATTTTTCCAGTTGTTACAATATATTCCAGTTGTTTTCTTCTCATTACATGACCAAAAAATGATGATTATTTCTTCCTAATATTGGAAATTAGCTCTCTTTTTGCTTTTGCCTCTTTCAGAACGTTTTCATTACTCTTCTTAGCTGCCCTTGGCATTCTCAACATTGTTCTGTAAAACCACATTTCTACAGACTCCAGTAATTTTCTTGTCTGTTGTCCTATTGTCCATGATTCATATCCATATGTTAAGACTGGCTCTACATAACATTTAAGAACTCTTTTTCTTGTTTCTATTGTTAAAAATGGATTGCATAGTATCTTCCTCATTTTCTGGAAAGCGGCTTTTGCCTGAGCCATTCTGCATCTCACCTCTTTTGTACATCTTCTGTTTGAGGTTAACAAAGTTCCGAAATATTTAAATTCATTTACCTATTTTAATATTCTTCCACTTGCCTTTATTTTGTACTTGCTTGCGTTCGCCCGATGACTAAAGTATTCTAGAATATTCGTAGACTGTGGAATTCCTCTTCGTCATCCGTCCTTAAAAGGACGTTAAGTGGGCGTGTCTGCGTTGTGTTGTGGTTTGCAGTATAACTGTTATATTTGCGCCTTTCGGCCCAACACATCCGACTTCAGCTCGATTTTGTACTGATGTGATGTCTTTTTATTTGTTGTTACCATTAATTATGTCTATTTGCTATTAAGGCATTAATTATTATATATTATATATTATAATAATTATTTGTAATAAAAATAATACTAAAATATATTATACAATAATAACAAGAATAATAATAATAATAGTAATAGTAATAATAGTAATAATAATAATAATTGTAATAGTAATAATAATAATAGTAATAGTAATAGTAATAATAGTAATAATAATAATAATAGTAATAATAATAATAATAGTAATATGTTTTATCCTCTTTTTCTTATATACGGAGAGCGTGTGACTGAGTCAATAACATGTCGTGCTCCAAATCAGGAGAATGCGGGTTCAAATCCCGGTAGAGTAAAAACGTGTTTCTATCCGGGGTGAAATAAAAACTCATACTCGAACAAATCGTGTTGACTGAACTGGACAAGCGGGCTTTATCTATTTATCTTTCGTTCGTCTGAAGTATTTTCTATATCTGCATTGTCGTTTCCTGTATACATTTTTCTGTCTTTTGTAATTCTTTCAGTGGCCCGTATAGTTTTGTATGTAGTGTTGTATCTATGGGCCAATGGATTTTCCTCAGTCTACTATATTCAGTGGGAGCCGCGATAGCTCAGTGGTTAGTGAACTGGACTACAAAGGACAAAAGGTAGGGTTCGATCCCAACCGACGGCTACTTGGTTCACCCAGCCTTTAATGAGTAACGGATTTTTTTTCTGGGAAAGTAAAGCGGCACGGGCGTAAAACTGACCACATTACCCCAAAAACATGTGCCGAAGGTCTGTAAAATATATGGTCCCTAACACCATATTCCCTAAACGCCACTTGGCGTGACGGGGTACTTTACTTTTTTTCTTTTCTTTTAACTATATTCAGTATAGTCTTGGAGTATATGTTCAGCAGTCTGGGGCGGCTGTCCACATGTACATGCAGTAGAGGTGTCGATCATGAATTGTGTATACATGTGACTGTGGAGTTCACTGTGTCCTGTTCTGAGGCGTATAATGATAACTTGTTCATATCTATTCATATTATGAAAGACATCCCGATTTGGGGCTTGTGGTCCTCTGATTGATTTTATTATCTGTTTCTTATGATGGTATGTAACCGTGTATCTAGTTGTGTGCCTGTTGAACCTTCCTTTGCCAACTGATCTGCTTTCTCATTTCCTGGTATTCCACAGTGAGATGGGATCCACTGCAGGGCAACCCTGTGGTGCATGCAGAGTTCAGTCAAGAAGGTCTGCAGATGTGGTAATTTTCTGGATTGTAGTGCCTAGAGTACTGATCTTGCATCTGTCAAAAACACTACAGGCTGTGGGCTAAGATTACTGTTCAGCAGTTTTTCTATTGCCAACTTTATTACTTGTATTTCTGCATCGCAATTGTGAAAATACTTCCCTGCTGCTATTTTATTCATATCCCTAGTGTTATTTGGGTACTCTATATATGCACCTAAAAGAGAGCAACAAGAAAGGTCTTAGTCTGAATAGTAAGAAAACAGAAGTAATGGTTATATCGAAGAAACAATCATCATCATCATGCAGCATTAAAATAAACGAGACAAATCTGAAACAAGTGCAACGTTTCAAATACTTGGGCACAATAATAACATCAGATGGGAGATGCACCACAGAAATAAAAAGCAGAATAGCTTAGGCCAAAATGGCATTTCAGAAAATGAAAAATATCTTATGCAACAAATCTATGTCAATAAAAATAAGAGAGTTCATCGGTGCTATATAGAACCAATTCTGACTATGGAAGCAAATCATGGACAGTAGACAAATAAATGAAAAGACGATTAGAGGCCACAGAGATGGGATTTCTTAGAAGAATGTTGAAAGTTCCCTGGACAGATAAAAAGACCAATGAGGAAGTTCTCAAAGAGGCCAACACAAAAAGGGAGCTCTTAAAAAACATCAGAAAGAAGCAATCAACATTTTTCGGGCACATCATGAGAAGAGGAAAGTTGGAATACTTGGTTACAACTGGCAAAATAAAAGGAAAGAGAGATCGCGGACGACAAAGAGAGAAAATACTGGATAGCTTGGTGTCATGGCATGGAAAGCGGTCAACAACAAAACTGATACGATGCACTGTAGATAGAAGATTGTGGAGGGACATGATCACCTACGCCAACCGGTATGGCACATGATGATGATGATATATGCATCTGCTCCCCCATTCTTTACTGCATTCTGTGCTGAGCCATAGTGTACACACGATGTGTCTTGTGGGTATTCTTTCTTCCGGGCTTTAACGCGGGCTGTATTCTCTGGTCCTACAGTTTCCCCGGACAGAACCCTCTAATTGTAAAATGCCGTAAAGATAGTTGTTTTTTTTTTAAATATATACTCACTCTAGTACCGAGTGAGATAAAATTGTATGAGTATTGCTTTAATATATACTCACTCTAGTACCGAGTGAGATACAACTTTATGATTATTGCTTTATACATCAGTCACAATTACTATTCTCAGACGTTGTTTGTTGTAGGATTTTCTTGATGTTCTCGTTTCGTTTTTCCTGCGGGTCTGACTCGAGTGCTGCTTTATGTTTCTCCAAAGGTAAACAAACTACGTCATTTATTGCTTTTGACTATAGTTCTACAGGGTGTCCCTAAAGTCTGGACACATAGACAAAAATACATTTTTTTTTCAAGAAACGAGATTTATTAATATTTTATTTACTTGGAATATAACAGGAAGTCTTCAATATGATTTCCATTATTTGCAATGCAAAGGTTGATGTGCTTTGCAACATTCACGTGAACCCGATGTCATAAATCCACATTGCTGCCAATTTTAGCACATTCACTCTTTATGCGTTTAATCAAGTGTGGTACATCTGTGATTTTCATTAAGTTCACCTCTTCTTTACCGTACCCCAGATAAAGAAGTCACGGGGCTAAGGTCAGGTGAACGATGAGACCATTCCACATAACCATGTCTTCCAATGCAGTCTAGAATTGTCACTCAACCAATCTTTATGTAATAGTAATAGTTAGTCGAAGACCCCGGTATCACTGCAAACGAAGGAAAATCCATAATTGCTCAATCTCCCGTGTCAGTGGTATCATCTGAAGAAATATCTCATCTCATCGAATCCCAAAACAAAGAAAAGTTGCTGCAGTCCTTATCATAGCAAACACAGCATACGCCAAAAGACATAAGTCCAAGCGGCAACAAAAGTGAACGCAGCTGAACTGTTCTTCATCATACGATATTATCATTCATTGTAAGCAAAATGTGTATAGAAACACCATCGGATGAAAAGCACAGCCCACAGCGTGCACAAAGCATTAAACTCAGTAGCTCCGGCAGCAAACAGGACAAGGAATACTAGGAAACTGCAACAAGAAACACTTTTCAGATTGTTCCTTACAGATCCTGTTGCCTATCCGCCATATAAACCGGAAGTACAATCTATATGTGTTTTAGGATATGTGTCCAGATTTTGGGGAGACGATGTTGATTGCTTCAAAGCCCAATGTGGTCTCATTTCTAATTGTGTATCTTCTATTCACTCATTCTTTCTCTACCTGGTCACTTTTCTAATGTCATTCTGGTCGCATTTCTGATTTCGTCTCTTTCTCTTTTCGGCTCATTCTTTCTCGTTCTGGTCACATTTCTAAGTTATCTCTTCTATTCCATCATTCCTTCCCACTCTCCTCCTATTCCTAACTCTGTCTACTCTCTTCCCTTATTCCCTTTGAGGAAGAAATGAAAAAAAAAATAGAAAAAATTAAATTGTATGGTTAAAGCTTTACGGCATTAATGGACGAAACAATTTTGAACAACGTTTCAGCTAGACATGCCTTCTGCAGGAACAACAAACAAAACAAACACATACATGTAAGTAAATTAAATTAGCCCTACATAGCTAACTAATAATGGAGTATCTAAAATAGAATAGTTTCCAACTATAATAATAAATAAGAATGAAAATGTCTTCCCTGCGTAATGTGCTGTATCAACAAGGAAAATGAACGAGGGCTAGTCTGCTCAGGAAACTCGGTGTAGTTGACCAGCTAACGGGAGGTACAAAATACAGATGGAAGGATTCTAAAACTATGTGGAGGTATATTGTATAGGTAACCTCAAATATAACGCCACCGGCAATGTCTATAAGTATATATGTATATACAACTGTGCGAAACACGTCTGAAAAAAAAATATATATACATCCACATATACATATTTTTGAGAGCCTGTATAACAAATTAAAGAAAATCAATCGAGGCTGTACTATGACAAAACATGGAAGACAAACGTCTCATGTAAAAAGATAGAAAACCTCGTGGATCAGTGGGGCTGACTTGTTCATTCTGTGGCCGTGTGTGTTTGTCAAACATTTGGTAGTATCAGCCACGAGAGAAGCTGTTCGACAAAAACAAAACCTCCAAACATATGCACTTATTTTCTCTTCTACCTTTCAGCTCCCTGTGGAGCATAGGTCCTCCTCAACAAACCCTTTCCAGGTCGCTCTGTTTCTTGCCATTACTTTTAAGATCATTCCATGTCTTCCCCATTATCTTTATCTTTGCTTCTGTCTTCTCCAATAATTCTTTGGTCTTCCTCTTTATCTTTTCCCCTGGGGATTCCAAAAATAGGCCTGTTGTGTAGTACTCTCAGTTGGCTTTCGCAGTGTGTGTACTATCCAGCACCATCGTCTTCGCTGTATCTCTTTATCCACTGGTATTTGACTGGTACATTTCCATAATTCTATGTTAGTGATTTTGTCCTGCCATTTCCATCCTTATATTCTGCGTAAGCATCCATTAATGAAAGTCTGTGTCTTCATGATTGTCAATTTTGTTGTTCACAGCCATATAATAGGACTGACTTAACATTGGAAACATGTACACTAGCCTCCACTAAACAGGCTGACAAGACGAAAAGTGCCGTTAATATATATATATATATATATATATATATATATATATATATATATATATATATATAATATATATGTGTGTGTACACACGCATATAAATAATTGAACATTCATCATACATACCCTAAAGGTGTCCACATCCAGTTCCGTGTGTATACACACAGCACACAGAATAGACCAGAAGAATGCAAGGTACCCGAAAGGAACAAAGAGTAAGATATCTCAGAGTGGGGTTCAATGAGAGCATGTTAAAGGTAAGGTACCGTGTAGTACAGGTGAAAGGGGTATCGCCTTGCACAAAAGTAAGCAGCTCAGACACAAGAGATATAGGGGACCACCGGAGTGTGGCAGTGTGGTCTTGTAGAGGAGAGCTGTGAATGGCATAACATATTGGATAAACTGATGCGTTCATTCATGAGTAAAAGAGTAGAATATTCAATAGGGAAGGTGCAGCCACAGGGACATTGTGTGTATGAGTGTGATACATTCATGCCTCGTGGGGTCAGCGAACCTCAGCGAATATATTGCCCTCATTCCTTCCCACTCTACACTCATTTCTAACTTTATCTCTTCTGTTCCCTCACTCCATCTCAAACTCCTCTCATTTCTAACTGTTTTTCTTCTGTTCCCTCACTCTATCCCACACTCTTTCTTATTTCTAACTTTATCTCTTCTGTTCCCCTCATACCGTCCCAAACTCCTCTCATTTCTAACTTTATCTCTTCTGTTCCCTCATACCGTCCCAAACTCCTCTCATTTCTAACTTTATCTCTTCTGTTCCCTCATACCGTCCCAAACTCCTCTCATTTCTAACTTTATCTCTTCTGTTCCCTCATACCGTCCCAAACTCCTCTCATTTCTAACTTTATCTCTTCTGTTCCCTCACTCCATCCCAAACTCCTCTCATTTCTAACTTTATCTCTTCTGTTCCCTCACTCCATCCCAAACTCCTCTCATTTCTAGCTTTGTTTATTTCATTCCCTCATTCTTTCTAACTTTCCTCTCATTTCTAATGTTATCGTTTCTGTTCCCCCTTGCAACTTTCCACAAAAGTCGCGCTTCTGTGTTGACTAAATAAAAATAATGCACTGTCCTTGACCATAGATGGACTAGTCGTCTAGTGGCCTTCACCCATACTTAACTACTGTAATGAGTCACCATAATGTACATTTTTAATAAAGTAGAAAGGAAATGGAAATTCCTTCTGCTAAGTACATACAAGACACAACAGATACAATTATTTGGTCACGTGATAAGACAGAAAGTTCACAACATAACACAGGGACAATGTAATAAATATTGCGAAAAACAAGTCTCAAGGACCGACCACGAATAAGATGGATTGATGAAGTATTAGAAATGCTAGGAAACATATCAGCAGAAGAAACCAACAGAAGAACAAAAGTCAGCAAACTATATCACATCTCGACGCTGAAAGGCAAGAAACAAGTCTCAAGGACCGACCATGAATAAGATGGATTGATGAAGTATTAGAAATGCTAGGAAACATATCAGCAGAAGAAACCAACAGAAGAAAAAAAGTCAGCAAACTATATCACATCTCGACGCTGAAAGGCAAATTAGGAAGGAAAGAAGAAGGACGGGAAGTAGAGAAGTGAGGTAATTATTTGGACCTTACTAGGCCAAGTATTTAGAAGTGAGGAGGCAAGTGTTCGTTCTACCTGCTAATAGCTTTCCCAAACTTATTAAGCCACGTACCCATTTTTTTTTAGTTGTCAGACAGTACAGCGTCGGGCCGAGCCCGAGCACATATTTAGTGTATTGGTGACCTAGTGCAGTACCTCTGTGCTGCGGTTAATCTATGATCGTGTACGAATTATTGAATTATTTGCGGGTCATCATCATTGCACCCCGAACATGTCCATAGGTGCTTAGATCCCCTCATCAGCAAGTCCCGCAGTGTCCAGCGATTGACGACTCCAGTTCTGTGTTGGTTGATAAGTCTTCTTACACGCCCACTAAGTTTCTCGTTTCTGGCTGTGCCCATCTTAACTCTTTTATCATCAGAAGTGACGTGGACTTATGGTTGTCGAGGTGACGTGGACTCATGGTTGTCGAAGTGACGTGATCTCATGGTTGTCGAAGTGACGTGATCTCATGGTTGTCGAAGTGACGTGATCTCATGGTTGTCGAAGTGACGTGGACTCATGGTTGTCGAAGTGACGTGATCTCATGGTTGTCGAAGTGACGTGATCTCATGTTTGTCTAGGTGACGTGGACTCATGGTTGTCGAGGTCATGTGGACTCATGGTTGTCGAGGTCATGTGGACTCATGGTTGTCGAAGTGACGTGGACTCATGGTTGTCGTAGTGACGTGGACTCATGGTTATCGAAACCCTTCAAGCACCTCTGATGTCATCGATGACGTCCGCTCAAGAACGAGTCATGTAGGTAAACAAATATATCTACACATTTTAAATGGTTTACGGTAATCTTTTCAAGACATTAAAGAGACCTTGAACGTGACAATAGTGAAAGTAGGATATTTGGTTAGAGCCGGAGATTTCTTCAGACTCTCATGACAAGAGCAACGTTCTGATGCTGTAAACCTCCTCGGTGTGCCCTAAATCTGGTTCACACCATATACCTCTTTCTCCACTATAACGTCATCCTTGATTTCTCACTCTTACTTTATTCCTTCTGTCTTCTTTACAGAAAATATGAGGGATCAAATCAACCACCCAGATTTTATTGAAGCATAGTTTTAGCAGCGGCATTGTCATCCCCTTAATTCTAAGCCAGTTTGAGTACCTTACTTCCGGAGTCATCATCACAAGTACAGCACTTGTTCAAGTACTCGCTTTCACATCCATACAAATGCACTCTGAGAACATTCACATCGGAAGCGAGAACAATAAGTACTTCACACCGTCATCAACAAATAGAAGAAAACAGAAACTCTACTTCTCAGCTTTTCCCCAGAAACACGTGTTTCTCAATTACAGCACTCAAGGTCACTCTAGATAATTACGCGTATTCTGAATGTAGTCACATTTATACTGCAAGTCTGTTAAATCTGGGTTGTTGATATCATCAGTTTTATACGTTTTACTTTGTTTTAGGTTTTTAAATTGTATTTCCTCTTCTTCTTCTTCTTCTATCTTTCAGCTCCCTGTGGAGCATAGGTCTTAAACAAACTTTCCAAGTCGTTCTGTTTCTTGCCAGTCTTTTAAGATCATTCCATGTCTTCCCCATCATCTTCATCTCTGCTTTTATCATTCATGTCCAAGAATTTCCAAATCTTGTTTAATGTAAAATAATTCATTCACGTGTAAACCAACTGGTAATAGAAAACAAGGCAGACCAAGAGAATCGCTAAGCAGAACAATTACAAGGGAAGGCTGAACCATAGAATCATTCCGTTTTATTCAAATAATCAGCTTCACTGAAGTCGGGGCATCCCCATATCCGCTCAACTGGCGTCCCAGCTTTTCCCGAAGCGAATGGGTTCAGGCTGGTTCTTGCATCAGATTTCCCAACTACGCTCTCCAGATCGACCAGATCCCATTTCCCCGCCTTTCCTGTCGACAATAGGTGTTGTAGCTGTTAGTGCTGGTGGCGGTGTCAAACTCCGTGCACACAAAAGTCTGCAGCACAAGCGACAATCCATCGTGACCTGCATTGAACAGAAAGAGCATGCGATCGCATGATCCCTTCAAATAACAATCTGATGAGACATAACCAGCGAACCAGCCACTATATTTCCAGGAAGGCTTGTGTTATCTTCTAGCTTTCATATTACATGGTCATTTCTATGTATTTTAGAATTGTATCATTATTGCTTATTATTGGACAGTAGACAAACAAATGAAAAGACGATTAGATGCCACAGAGATGGGATTTCTCAGAAGAATGTTGAAAGTTCCCTGGAAAACTGAAAAGACCAATGAGGAAATTCTCAAAGAGGCCAACACAAAAAGGGAACTCCTAAAAATCATCAGAAAGAAACAATCAACATTTTTCGGACACATCATGAGAAGAGGAAAGTTGGAATACTTGGGTTACAATTGGCAAAATAAAAGGAAAGAGAGATCACGGACTACAAAGAGAGAAAATACTGGATAGCTTGGTGTCATGGCATGGAAAACAGTTAACAACAGAATTGATACGATGCACTGTAGATAGAAGATTGTGGAGGGACATGGTCTCCTACACCAACCGGTATGGCACATGATGAATGAAAATAACACAGCTAGAATATATTTAACAACTAGAAAACGTGAGGGAAGAAGCGACATAGGGCAAGACAAAGAAAATATACCAGACATTTTAAAGAATGATTTGGTAGGAGGTCAACAACAGAACTGATAAGTAACTGTAAAGATAGAAAGTTGCGGAGAGATGCATGATCACCTATCCCAGCATACAAGGTGATGATGATAATGAAAACGATATCGAATACTGTCTGTTTTATCTTTTTGCCACCATTATGTCCGCTCTTTCTGATGCCGAACTTCTCATTCACAGTAAAAGGTATCCCTATAGTTCTTTGTAGTTCAGTTCACTAACCATTGAGCTACTGCCCCTCCCATGCCTAACACAACTAATTACTTTAAATATCCTATCCTCACTAACAGTGAGTTAGATCAGGGATGGCCAATAAGGGGGCCGAGGGTCACAAGTTGCCCGCGGCGTCCTTTTTTTGGCCCGCGACAGATAAAAAATAAAATCAGGTTGCATTGAGCAAAATGTCCTGGGTAAAATTGATTTAAAAAGCTAAAAGCTAACTCAAATTTTCCCTAGTAGTTTGTGTAAAATAAAGTATAATTATTGGTGAAAAGTGAATTATTGCCGCACAGGCAGATAACTTCCACTTCGGAGGCACTCATATATTTTTCCATCGATGAGTAATTGACGTTTCATGCCGGACCTCGCTGCTGAGAACAGAGATGGTTACCGCAGAGAGAAATCAAAAATAAAAATCCTAATCTGAGGTAAATCAAATAAGAATAATAGTTATTATGTTTAACACTCGGAACACTCTAGTAGTATATAAGTGGCAACTTTTATTCATTGTTATAAATCAACTAAGCATTTTTAACTCTGTTGCAACAAACATATTTATGTAAGCAAATAATGCAGATAAATAACAAAAATATTACCTTAAAACAAATGCCAAGTTTATTTGTATTGATGTTGTTATGTGTGTGGCCCGCCACAAAAAAAATAATAAAAAAGTGGCCCGCCATTTGAAAGAAATTAGCTATCCCCGAACTAGGTGATGACTTGAGAACAACCCTAGACCAATTGTGCAATAACTGCCAGAGAGTGGTCATTCTGTGATACCATCACTTTGCGCCCCCAAATCCTGCAGCGGTCGAGAGAACATGAACTTCATTCCACCATCATGGAACCGGAAGTCCCATGTGGACTTCCCCTGAAAGGATATGATCGCCTACCCCAACCAATATGAACATGATGGTGATGAATTGTATAATATTGTAATTTCTGTGGACCCTTCCAGGGCAAATAAAATTGACTGGCGGGCCTAATCCTGCCTGAGAGCCGCCATTTGACTGCCACTGACTTAGATTATTAAGGTGGATAAAGTACATTATTGAACTGAAAAGATTAATATAACAAAACGGCCTTGTTTTATTCTTCAGGGTAGGAGACAAAGATAAAGTCCATATATCTATATGGTGATAACGATGAGTGTTGTGATAATGATGGTGATAACTTTGATGTTCATGATGATAATGATGATGGTGGTGATAATGATGGTGATAGTGAGAGCTTTGATGTTCATGATGATAATTTTATTTTTCGTTCGCCAGCTTTTACCTCTGACGAAGTCCCTAGAGACTAGGAACTGAATTTTGTGTGTTAATTGATTTTTCCCTGGCAGCCGTGTGCACAGGGGTCCCTCGCCGCACAGGCAGATAATTTCCACTTCGGAGGCATTCATATATTTTTCCATCGATGAGTAATTGACGTTTCATGCCGGACCTCGCTGCTGAGAACAGAGATGGTTACCGCAGAGAAAAATCAAAAATAAAAATCCTAACCGATGCAGCCAGGATTTGAACCCACAACCTCCCTGTCTCGAGGCCGTCGTCTTGCTTCGAGACCAACCAGTCCCCCGATGATGATAATGATGACGGTGGTGAATAACGACGATAATGGTGATGATACTAGCGATATTGAAGGTGATAGTGATGATAGTGGTGATAATTATTGTGAAAATAATAACGATGGTGATAATGATACTCTTCCTAACGACAGCCAAATATTCCACTTGCGACATCCACAGAAGACAACTCTCCATCCCTTCACAGCGACACGCCTACATTTCTTTAACAAAAAAACTATCACCGGTGTTTTCCCTTATCTAGTATTTGGATATTCCAAAATGCTATTTTTAACCCGACACCTAATTGCCATTGACACAGATATTAAAATCATGGATGTCATTTTGTGCATAAGGAACATCTGAGTCCGGACAGTTTCTTAAGTGTCCTGACGTATGTGTGAGTTTCCTGCATTTAGGAAAAATTGTGTTTCTCGGTAAATAACTCACGGCGAGCCTGCATTGAAACATCCTTTATGTTAAAAACAACCATTAACGTCACAACAGATGATACTTGACTTCCATTAATCATAATTGGGATTCAACTAATCTGTATCCGGTTACACCTACCGCAATTTAGTGCAAATTGGCATTCAGGGATATGTAATTATTTAAATATGTTAAAAATGTATGTAAAAGAGTGCATGGGCATTTACAGCACGCTCGGCAGGCAGAATAGTCTACGAAGACAGTGGTGCATACGTCATGACCACGAGTAGCATGACAATGGAGGCGATGGCAGTGACCAAGGCATTCGAATGGTTAGAGTCACAAGACTACACCCATGCATGTATACTGAGTGATTCGATGAGCATGATTAAAAAAGTGGAGGCAGGCTCTGCACGCATGCAATGGGTAGAGTCGTTGCAGAAATCTAAAATACGTAAGGTCACCTTTGTCTATGTCCCTGGACATGCGGGAGTACGGGGAAATGAAAGAGCGGACAGGTTGGCTAGCTGCGCTGTCGTTGAGGACGGGCAACCAATGGATCGAAGTGACATCATCAATGCCCTCCGAGATGTGGGAAGAGCACATGACTTCGACAAACACAGATCCACGTCACTTCTTCGGATGATGGAAATGGGAGTTAAGTTGGGCACAGCCAGAAATGAGACACTTAGTGGCCGTGTAAGAAGACTTATCAACCAACATAGAACTGGAGTCGTCAGTCGCTGGACACTGAGGGAATTGCTGAGGAGGGGATCTGAGCACCTATGGACATGTTCGGAGAGCAATGATGATGACCCGCAAATAACTCAATAACCCAATAACTCAATAACTCAATGTAATTATTTATTGAAATTGAAATTATACTGTAATGCCTCTCATTGTGGCTTGTTGTGCTGTTGCTCGATTGTTTTCACAAATGAAGATTTATCTTACTGTACTTTACTTTATGCCACTCTCGTTAAAACAGAATTGTCAATATATACATATATATATATATATATATATATATATATATATATTTATATATACAACAGTTTGTTAATGGTATTTTAGTAGTGATTGTAAATTTAATCTATCTATCTATTGAACTTTCGAACCGTAGCCGGCCCATAGGGCATAGACCCCGATACTCTTTCTCAAATCTAATTTTTTATTCTAAAAGTTTTCAATTCTTGTAAAGATCATTTTATCAAATCTCGCCATTTGTCTTTATTTTGTGCAAGTAACTCTTTCTCATTGTCGGAGTCGATTCCCTCAGCTCTTGCTTCTCTGATCAATGTTCTTCTCAGTGTCTCTCTGGGTCGGCCTCTTTTTCTTTACCTATTGTTTCCAACATGAATCCTTGTTTTTTTATTCGGTTATTATTTCTCATCACATGTATTCTCTAATTTCCTCGTTTGTTTTGAATTTGTTCCAGGCAATACCAAGTATTTTCCTTAGACATTTATTTTCCAATGCGTAAAATAACGCGTAAATTTAATTGTAGCCCTGAAAATTGACTTGAGTGTTTTTTTTTTGTTTTTTTTTTCAGGCTGTTGTGTCTTTTATCATGTCCCAAAAATTTCAATTGTCTTGTCTTAATTGTATTTAGTAGTTCTCTTTTTAATTTCAGTTGTTTTAAAACTTCATCGTTTGTTTTCTTTTGTTTCCATCCAATTCTACCTATTCTTCTATAAATCCACATTTCAAAGGCTTCAATTTTCTGGTCTGTTTTCTTGTCTAATGTCCATGTTTCTGCACCATACAGGAATATTGGGATGATGTAACATTTTGCCATGCTTAGTTTCAGCCCTGCTGATATTTGTTTTGTGTTAGTATATTTTTCATGGCATTAAAATTACTTGTTGCCATACCTATTCTTTTGTTTATTTCAATATTACATTTTCCATCATTGTTTATAGTATGTCTTAAGTAGTTGTAGCTCTGGACTGTCTCCAGATGTATTCCCTCAACTGTGATATTTAATTGTAGGTCTTGAGAATTTTCTTTGTTTATGATCATAGTTTTAGTCTTTTTGATATTCATATCTAGTCCATATTTTTTGCTTGTTATGTTTAACACATTAAGCAATTGTTGTAGGTCTTTAGGATTTTCTGCTAGTAGAACAGTATCATCAGCATGTCTCAGGTTATTGATTATCTTTCCATTAATGTTTAGGCCTGGCATCTCTGTGATGTTTTTAAAGATTTGCTCAGTGTATAGATTGAACAAGCTTGGTGATAGGATGCATCCTTGTCTTACTCCTCTTTTTATGTCCATGGGTGTAGAGTTCTCCTTGTTATATTTTTTTATTGCTGTTTGCTCCCAGTACAAATTACATATTAGTCGTATGTCTGTGTCGTCTAGATTTATATCCTTTAGGCAGTCTATAAGTTGTTTGTGGTGTATTCTATGGAAAGCTTTGGTGTAGTCTATAAAGCAGGCATATATTGGTTTGTTTACTTCTATGTACTTTTCAATGTTCTCATGCTAAATATGACTTTTATTGTCCCACTGTTTTTCTTGAATCCAAATTGTTGCTCATCTAATTCATTATTGATTTTATTCTGAATCCTTTCTTGTATAACTTTTAGTAAAATTTTTGTTACCTGGCTCATTAAGCTCATTGTTCAGAAATCACTGCAATCATCTGCACCATTATTTTTAGGCAATGCAATGAAAGTTGATGTTTTTAGTTCGTTTGGTATGTATCCTGTATGGTATATGTCATTGCATATGTAGGTGATCACTTCGATGCCAAAATCTTCTAGAGCCTGTATCATCTCTATCTGTATATTGTCAGGTCCTGCTGCCTTTCGCTTTTTAATTGTTTTTATAGCTTTCTCTACTTCAGATTTCAGGATTTTATAGTTGTATGTACATTTTATGTCTGGCTTTTTGTTCCTTTCGTCATGAAATAATTCTGTTATATATTCTTGCCATCTATATATTATATCTTTGTTGTCTGTTAGCATTCTTCCTTCTTTGTTTGCAATACACCCGTTTCCTGCAGATTTTTTGTCTTTATTAGTCTTTCTCTTTATTTCTGTGTGCATCTCTCTTAAGTTTTGTTTACTTTCCATAGTTCGACTTCTAGACATCTTTGGTTGAGCCAGTCTTTTTTTGCTCTTTTGCACATTCTCCGTATTTCATTGTCTATATCCTTGTATCTGGCAGTGTTTTTCGCTTGTCTTCTTTCTTCCATTTTTTTCTAAGATTTTGTCAGTTATCCAATTTTGTTTTTTATTACTTTCCTTTTGAAAAAGGTGTTGCAGGATTCTTGCATGCTGTTTTTTATGCATTGTCATTTTGTTGTGACATTTTCCTCAGGATTTTCTCTTCTGTACTGCTCAATCTCCTCTTCTAGCAGCTTCTGATATGTGTTCTTTACTTGTACAGTATACGTTTTTTTTTAACATCTTTCTGGTTTAACGCTGTTATATCTATTGGTGTTGCTGAATTAGTTTTTTTGTTTGTTTCTCTTTAATTTGATTTTCATTTTAATCATTACAGGATTGTGATCTAAATTAATATCTGCTCCAGTAGTATGTAAATGTTCCCTACGTACCTATTTTTGATTTTATAGGGAATATATAAGAAAAATAGGGTGGTGGAGAGTGGTGGAGACTGGTGGAGACTGGTGGAGACTGGTGGAGACTGGTGTAATGGTGAACCGCTATATAGGGAATATATAATAAAAATAGACTAGTGAAGGGAATCGCCTCTCTCTCTCTCTTTCGACAGCAGCAGCGGCACCCGTGACCCTGCCGTTGACCTTTGACCTTGCAGCTATGGTCAACATGGTCATCCTGTATACAAATGATAGAGATAATCATCATCGGCAGCCAACAACGGCAGCCTATACTTTGCCGCTATGACATCATCAAGGTCATCTGATGTCATCATCAAGGGGGAGACAATAGAGAGCTGTCTCTCTTGTTTTTAGTAACAATATATACAGACGAGTTATCTAACCCTGTGTTTTACTACGGAAAGTTACATTTGATGGGTCGGGGTAGACAATAATGTGGGTGCATAAGACCCTCGCACCGGCTCGATATATCTACTGGACTTTACCCAATCAGAATGCGTATATTTGTAAATTTGAAAAAAGCTAGGAACGGTGACAGCAGTCAGAATGTCACTGTCTATCAGTCATAAAGAACCCGCCTAAATTCGGAGACGCTGTATCATCGATTTAGAATCAGTCAGGCGGTGTGCAGGAAACATAGTTAGGAATCATCGCGCGGTTGGAAACTGATGGAGACTGGTATAATGCACCAATATATAGGGAATATGTAAGACAAATAGACTAGTAGAGACTGGTGAAGGGAATCGACCCCTCTCTGTCTCTCTAATTCATAAACAAATCTCTCTCTCTCTCTCTCTCTCTCTAGACAACAAGGAAGGTTAAACATAAAAAAATAGTATCGCAATATATGTATATGACACATTTTTTTCTTCAAAAAATGAGAGATGATAGTACAACACGGAGTAGTGTCAATATAAGTTATTACAATAATGCATATACATACAAAATATTAGATAGACAGTGGCGATGTGGTCAGCTGGGTTTGATGGAGAGGTGTGTGTGTGTGTGGTGTTGGTATAACAGGTGGACAGGTGGGTGTGCGTGTGTGTGCGTGTGTGTGTGGTTCGTATTGCAGGTGGACGGGTGTGTTGCTATGGATAGATGAGTGTGGATGGACAGGATAGATGCTTGGTGGATGAATGTATATGAGTTTGTGTGCATGTATGTGTGTGAGTGTGTGTGTGGATGCTCTCTCTCTCTCTCTCTCTCTCTCTCTCTAACTTTCAATATATCGATCTATAGTTGAGTTTTATCTCCAATGTCTTATACTCCTGTTAGGAATAAGTCTTATGGTTTTCTCGCTCTCATTTTCGGTTCTAGTGCGTGCTAACTCTTATATTATGACAAATACACTCCTTGTCTTCTGAGTCTTCTTCCTTTCTCTTCCTTCTCTGGATCTCTCTCGGCCGCAGAATGAACAAGTTGTATTCGTGGTACCTGACCTCATCTCCATTCTCCGGCGCCTTCTGTCCTCTTAATTTATTGACATCACTGTCTTATAGGTGGTGTGCCAATTTTTTAATTTATATTCTCCCTACGCTACGATCTGCAACCAAATTTTCCCAGTTTCCTTCCCTCTTAGATAAATCACCCAACGAAGCAGTGCAACCATCCTTATATCTCACTACTATCGAAATAACTTTCAAAATCATAAGTTAACCGAAGAGGGTATATGAAATTATTGGGAACATCGATACCGTGAGAGGCCACCGTTTCCCAAATCGTGGGGAGTGGTGTGTAGAAACAAAGCCTTGTAAACATTTTTTCTTGTCCTCCCTTGCACATTTTCTGGTGTTTGCTCATAAGATTGGAAAACTTCTATAACTTCCCCATTTTCGACAACTAGAAGAGTGAGAGGCCGCGTCAATGTCAGAAATATACATGCATTGGTCTTTAAAATACAACAACCGTAAAATGTCCTTATAACTATTACTACCACTGAGTTGTAGCGTGAGAACGTCTTGTTGGCACATTCGAGATGCCAATGTTTATACTAGAACAATTTTCTAATGCTGGGATCTGGTGTCAACTAACACCTGTGAAATCTTCTATTGCCCCTAATCCCTGATAATCTAACAACTGTTTCAGGAGAGACTGCGCGGGTTTCCTTAACATATTTCATATCGGTGGAAGTAAGTTTTCTCACTGCTTTGCCTCTAGAAACATGTCAATGATAATCACAACTCAAAGATCGAACGAAGAATTTAACGTAGAGTGAACAGTTGGACGTCAGTTGTGATATATATTTGAGGCTGCGACACATTTTGCTGCATCATGAGTCTATGTCGGAAACCGATTCGATCTCGTGTCTTATTAGACTTCCTAAGTAGTTCATTTTAATCAGAGGTGAGCATATGGAAAAAAAAAAACTACATAATCAGTTGCGTCATGACACACGGGTGGTAGCAAGCAGTCATAGTATGTCGGTAGTTTAGTAACATATTAGTGTCATATGCTGGAGGCTGTTTTAATGAACAGCTTCTCTTGTGGTTGAGCCAATATTTGATAGACAGATCCGACTGTAGAATGAACAAGATGTATTCGTGGTTTCTGGCCTCATCTCCATTCTCCTGCGCCTTTTGGCTTCTGAATTTAATAGCAGCACTGCCTCGAATGTTGGTGTGCCGTCTTTTTCATGTTCTCCGTGTGCTACGATCTGCAGCCATATTGCCGCTGTTTCGGTCACCCTTAGATATTCACCCAGATAAGCACTGCAAACATCCTTATATCTCATCACTGGTCTGGTCCCTCGTCTCTTTCCATCTCTACGTTCTCCTTACGAAATTTGTTTGGGAATGCAATTGTTTGCATTCTTCTCGCATGACCAAGTCACAGTAGTCTCCAACTTCTAAGAGTTACCAGGATGGATGGGAATTTTGCTCTTCATGAAACGTTAGAGGTGGTTACATTGTCCCGTCATATGATGTTCATAAGCGGCGAAGACGGCGCATATAACAACTGTGTAATCTGATATCCTTCACGCACATAGGTAGTCCAAGTATCTGATCCATATAAACGTGTACCATGTACACAGCTGTGATCAATTACATCCTCATGGTCAAAATGTTAGTGTTGTGTTAACCCATGCTCTATGTTTAAGTTTACCATATCTCGAAGCTGCTTTTTAGAGTCGCATTTAACTCTTCATCAAGTGAGATGGCGGTTGTGAACATGAAAAGTTATGCCATCGATGATAAGTTTATGTTAAAAAATAACGTTAATTTTCTAAATGTTTGAATACGTAAAACACTACCCGACTGCTGACAACGTGTATATTTGTTATGATTTCTTGAATAGTACTGACAATGAGAAAACTGTATAACTAGTAACACGTCATGCTAGTTATTATCTTGTGGTTTCTTGGTAAGTGATTTTGCATATGTGAAATAAGCAGACATCGCTTATGTTATGTGACTAATATGTGACCACTTCGCGTTTTTTTTTCAATTATAACTTTGTTAAAAACAATCACACATAAACATTATAACCAATCTGTGCTAGAGCTTAAAATCTGCGATAATGAACGATGTGCCAGCTACTTGTTGTCGAAAAATAATCCATGAAAATTCCCCTCCCAAATCATTCAAGAATGTTCGCGATGGTAACACTTAGACACTGACTGTCATCATTCCTTGTGCACAGCGAGTAGTAGCTTTCAGCGTTGTGAGAACATGATTTTCTTTCAGAACATTGCATTGTTGGAAATCTTGAAATTTGACTTGAGAAAGCTTGCAGTATTCACAAACTCCATATACCAAAATACAACGCTTCAACCTCAATGTACTGCGTAATAAAGGTTTCCTGGAACTAAATTCAGAGTCCACGGATCTTCGTGACCAACTATTGTAGACTTTTGAAACCCTGGTAGACCCTAGCACATTCAAATTCGTTCCCTGATACCCACATAGCCCCAAGGAACTCATAGTTTCGGGTGTTGAGCGGAAAGTTGCTTCGCCGTTATGAAGATGTGACTCGCTCTCCGAAGAAAGTTTTTGGGAAGTTTAAAGAAGTCTACTGAAATATGTCTTTATCAAAGCTCGATGTGCGGTGTTCAAATCTAGAGAGAAACTTAAAGAGTGTCATGATACCAACGGGTAGCTATAATCACATAAACAGAAACGCGAAACAGAAAGACCATGCAAAAATGTGCTAGCGCTAGAGATTTGCGATAATGGACGAGGTATCTCTAATTGTTGTCGAAAAGTAAATTCTGAAACGTTTCCCTAGATCATTCAAGAATGTTTACTCGTACTCACTTAGACACAAAACATGAACATCATGTGTTTTAGCAAGTAGTCGCTTTCGGCGTTGTGGGGATGTGATTTGCTTACCGAAGATCTCCGTGTAAGGCGGGCTCTGTGATATTTCATAGATGGCTTTATATTTTAGCATACCAAAGTAATTGAGGTGCAGAATTTTCTAAAAATGTTGTGTCTAAGTGTAACTAACATCTCACTTTGATTGTAGGTGCTCTCCTCATTCTGTAACCCTCTTTTATTTGTCTCTCAGGTGACGGGAACATATTTCAGTTCCACCTACTTAAATTTTTATCAATAAAATGTTAGTTCTATTGCATATAAACACACGGTAAAAAGTTCATTTGTAAGGAAAACGTCTTTTGTAAACTAAAATGTACTACAAGAGATATAGATTTTTAAAAAATATAATCAGGGTCCATAATAAAGCCAACATGTCTATCTGGACTTTTTACATACATTATACATTTGTCGTGATAGAAACCAATCGATTCGCTTCGTACGCCAGTTTTCTTGTACACATTTCGCAGAAACAAGACCATCAGGTCCATCCAGTGACCTGTGAGCTAAATGTTCTCAAAATTGCCGCCGGTTAGCACACAACAACAACAAAGGATTGTTCTTATATTTAAACAAACTTTCGGTATCACGAATCGTTTCTTATATTTTCATTAGCCGAAATTCATCAAAGAATGTCCCCCACCCCCTACCCCCACCCGCAGGCCCTCTAATGCTTTGCCTATCCCGGAAGTAGTTGCCTGTCATATTTGTAGTATAGGTGACTTCAAATCTCTAAGTGCAATTTCCGTGATGGACAGTTTAAGTATGGTTGAACTTGGACTCTTTTCAATATTGGATATCCAGAGAAGCCCAGAATCAAGCGTGACACCACCATGACAGGTCAAGTCGAAACACTAGGATGTGCTGTCGGTGACACATGTGACAATGATGGTGGTGATTTGTTTTCGAAACATTGTGAAGTCTGTGTGAGCATGTTATCGACATGACAGATACTGTTGTCTTTATTGTTGTTGACAACAAAGTTTGTGCTGATAAGCATGTGAAAGACCACGACGTCGACCTGAAAGAGCTAGTACACTGCATTATAATGTCAGTGAACCATTTAAAAAAAAAAAGATGTGTTCTTGTAGTCGATACTTTTTCTTGTTGTGAGAGATCAAAATGTCGAAGATCCGACACACTAGACTGTAATGTCGGTGACACATGTAAACACTTTGTGATGTATTTATTGGTATCGAGATAATGTCATTTTCAAAATCGATATGCAACGACCTCTGAAACTTCTGTAATGTGGAGATAGTTTGTACTCTTGGTCGGGACAGAATAACCAGATCACCGTCACTGAGACCGGTGTCGTTTTTTTGTGAGATATGTCATCTGAAATTATTATTTTTTTTCTATCGTATGTGTGGAGTGAGTTGGTTTTAATTTTCCAGATAAACCTTATATTCGCCATCTTCTCCAGCAGTTGTCCTACACAATGGAAGAGGTCGATAGACCTGTATATCTTGGGAGCCTTTTTGTCATTTTCTGGGTATAGTTATGGCATGTAGAGATCTCATTCTAGATAGATGATACATGTGCTGAATGTCATAATTGGTTAACGATCCTGAAAACAGACATGACGACGGAATCCTAGGGTTATGTGGATATCAGTGATAAGACCATGATTATCATATACAATACCAACTGGCGTAGGTAATCATCAACCCCGGTCACATTTGTATGTCTACAATGAAACTTATCACTTCAGTTGTTGAGTGTTTTCCATACCAAAACACAAAGCTATCTAGCATCTTCTCTCTTTATCGCACGGGATCTCACCTTCCATAAACTTTGCCAGTTGTACCCAAGTATTCAAACTTTATTTTTTTCATAATGTGCCCTAAAAATGTAGATTGTTTCTTTTGACTGTTAATTAAGAGCTCTTTTTCTGTGTGTGGACTCCTTACGCAAACAAGACATGAGAATCTGATGGGAAACCAATATAGCCACGGGTCTAATGGTGACATCTGTCGAATAATTTGACATGAACCCGCTACCTTTCAACATCTACACTTTTAAAAGTAACAGGTGAGTCGACTGAGGGTATAGATAGCGTACTGTCCTTCACTGACGCTTTTTGTTCTACCGCGAAGGTAGATATAGGGGACATGATATACGTGAACACCAGGCTGAATTTGCTCGATTGTTTAGACGAAGCAATGAGAAGGGAGCACTGATGTACCAGACGAAGACAACTGCAAATTGGATTTCTCTGAAAAAAAAAAAAACATATTGTCAAGACATCTACAACAGTTGTATAAGTGGGTTCAGAAACTATCGCGAGGACACATACAATACGATGCTTCGGAACACAATTTGATTGAAGTCTTGCTTTCAACCAACACATAGATCAAGTTTTAAGACTTACAACACTTGCAAAAGTTGGTTACGAAACTATTCTGAGGACCCACAAACACGGCGAGACGTAAAGAACAAACCATAATACGACCACCATCCAACGCATCCGTTCCAACCAAGCTAGGAGCACGTTCATTTTCCCGGCACAAGCGAATGTCCAGAGACGAATCTTTGCAACACCCTTACTCCAGCGCCACTGCCTAAGTGTGAGATTGCACATAGATGACCCAAAAAGACCACTGACACAAACTGACCACTGACACAAATTGACCACTAAGCTGACCCACTGAGAATAGGTGACACATAAGGTTCCTGTCGGTGTCAGTGGTCAGTTTGTGTCAGTGGTCTTTTTGGGTCATCTATGTGCAATCTCACACTTAGGCAGTGGCGCTGGAGTAAGGGTGTTGCAAAGATATGTTTACGATTCGTCTCTGGACATTCGCTTGTGCCGGGAAAATGAACGTGCTCCTAGCTTGGTTGGAACGGATGCGTTGGATGGTGGTCGTATTATGGTTTGTTCTTTACGTCTCGCCGTGTTTGTGGGTCCTCAGAATAGTTTCGTAACCAACTTTTGCAAGTGTTGTAAGTCTTAAAACTTGATCTATGTGTTGGTTGAAAGCAAGACTTCAATCAAATTGTGTTCCGAAGCATCGTATTGTATGTGTCCTCGCGATAGTTTCTGAACCCACTTATACAACTGTTGTAGATGTCTTGACAATATGTTTTTTTTTTTTTTCAGAGAAATCCAATTTGCAGTTGTCTTCGTCTGGTACATCAGTGCTCCCTTCTCATTGCTTCGTCTAAACAATCGAGCAAATTCAGCCTGGTGTTCACGTATATCATGTCCCCTATATCTACCTTCGCGGTAGAACAAAAAGCGTCAGTGAAGGACAGTACGCTATCTATACCCTCAGTCGACTCACCTGTTACTTTTAAAAGTGTAGATGTTGAAAGGTAGCGGGTTCATGTCAAATTATTCGACAGATGTCACCATTAGACCCGTGGCTATATTGGTTTCCCATCAGATTCTCATGTCTTGTTTGCGTAAGGAGTCCACACACAGAAAAAGAGCTCTTAATTAACAGTCAAAAGAAACAATCTACATTTTTAGGGCACATTATGAAAAAAATAAAGTTTGAATACTTGGGTACAACTGGCAAAGTTTATGGAAGGTGAGATCCCGTGCGATAAAGAGAGAAGATGCTAGATAGCTTTGTGTTTTGGTATGGAAAACACTCAACAACTGAAGTGATAAGTTTCATTGTAGACATACAAATGTGACCGGGGTTGATGATTACCTACGCCAGTTGGTATTGTATATGATAATCATGGTCTTATCACTGATATCCACATAACCCTAGGATTCCGTCGTCATGTCTGTTTTCAGGATCGTTAACCAATTATGACATTCAGCACATGTATCATCTATCTAGAATGAGATCTCTACATGCCATAACTATACCCAGAAAATGACAAAAAGGCTCCCAAGATATACAGGTCTATCGACCTCTTCCATTGTGTAGGACAACTGCTGGAGAAGATGGCGAATATAAGGTTTATCTGGAAAATTAAAACCAACTCACTCCACACATACGATAGAAAAAAAATAATAATTTCAGATGACATATCTCACAAAAAAACGACACCGGTCTCAGTGACGGTGATCTGGTTATTCTGTCCCGACCAAGAGTACAAACTATCTCCACATTACAGAAGTTTCAGAGGTCGTTGCATATCGATATTGCAAATGACATTATCTCGATACCAATAAATACATCACAAAGTGTTTACATGTGTCACCGACATTACAGTCTAGTGTGTCGGATCTTCGACATTTTGATCTCTCACAACAAGAAAATGTATCGACTACAAGAACACATCTTTTTTTTTTTAAATGGTTCACTGACATTATAATGCAGTGTACTAGCTCTTTCAGGTCGACGTCGTGGTCTTTCACATGCTTATCAGCACAAACTTTGTTGTCAACAACAATAAAGACAACAGTATCTGTCATGTCGATAACATGCTCACACAGACTTCACAATGTTTCGAAAACAAATCACCACCATCATTGTCACATGTGTCACCGACAGCACATCCTAGTGTTTCGACTTGACCTGTCATGGTGGTGTCACGCTTGATTCTGGGCTTCTCTGGATATCCAATATTGAAAAGAGTCCAAGTTCAACCATACTTAAACTGTCCATCACGGAAATTGCACTTAGAGATTTGAAGTCACCTATACTACAAATATGACAGGCAACTACTTCCGGGATAGGCAAAGCATTAGAGGGCCTGCGGGTGGGGGTAGGGGGTGGGGGACATTCTTTGATGAATTTCGGCTAATGAAAATATAAGAAACGATTCGTGATACCGAAAGTTTGTTTAAATATAAGAACAATCCTTTGTTGTTGTTGTGTGCTAACCGGCGGCAATTTTGAGAACATTTAGCTCACAGGTCACTGGATGGACCTGATGGTCTTGTTTCTGCGAAATGTGTACAAGAAAACTGGCGTACGAAGCGAATCGATTGGTTTCTATCACGACAAATGTATAATGTATGTAAAAAGTCCAGATAGACATGTTGGCTTTATTATGGACCCTGATTATATTTTTTAAAAATCTATATCTCTTGTAGTACATTTTAGTTTACAAAAGACGTTTTCCTTACAAATGAACTTTTTACCGTGTGTTTATATGCAATAGAACTAACATTTTATTGATAAAAATTTAAGTAGGTGGAACTGAAATATGTTCCCGTCACCTGAGAGACAAATAAAAGAGGGTTACAGAATGAGGAGAGCACCTACAATCAAAGTGAGATGTTAGTTACGCTTAGACACAACATTTTTAGAAAATTCTGCACCTCAATTACTTTGGTATGCTAAAATATAAAGCCATCTATGAAATATCACAGAGCCCGCCTTACACGGAGATCTTCGGTAAGCAAATCACATCCCCACAACGCCGAAAGCGACTACTTGCTAAAACACATGATGTTCATGTTTTGTGTCTAAGTGAGTACGAGTAAACATTCTTGAATGATCTAGGGAAACGTTTCAGAAATTACTTTTCGACAACAATTAGAGATACCTCGTCCATTATCGCAAATCTCTAGCGCTAGCACATTTTTGCATGGTCTTTCTGTTTCGCGTTTCTGTTTATGTGATTATAGCTACCCGTTGGTATCATGACACTCTTTAAGTTTCTCTCTAGATTTGAACACCGCACATCGAGCTTTGATAAAGACATATTTCAGTAGACTTCTTTAAACTTCCCAAAAACTTTCTTCGGAGAGCGAGTCACATCTTCATAACGGCGAAGCAACTTTCCGCTCAACACCCGAAACTATGAGTTCCTTGGGGCTATGTGGGTATCAGGGAACGAATTTGAATGTGCTAGGGTCTACCAGGGTTTCAAAAGTCTACAATAGTTGGTCACGAAGATCCGTGGACTCTGAATTTAGTTCCAGGAAACCTTTATTACGCAGTACATTGAGGTTGAAGCGTTGTATTTTGGTATATGGAGTTTGTGAATACTGCAAGCTTTCTCAAGTCAAATTTCAAGATTTCCAACAATGCAATGTTCTGAAAGAAAATCATGTTCTCACAACGCTGAAAGCTACTACTCGCTGTGCACAAGGAATGATGACAGTCAGTGTCTAAGTGTTACCATCGCGAACATTCTTGAATGATTTGGGAGGGGAATTTTCATGGATTATTTTTCGACAACAAGTAGCTGGCACATCGTTCATTATCGCAGATTTTAAGCTCTAGCACAGATTGGTTATAATGTTTATGTGTGATTGTTTTTAACAAAGTTATAATTGAAAAAAAAACGCGAAGTGGTCACATATTAGTCACATAACATAAGCGATGTCTGCTTATTTCACATATGCAAAATCACTTACCAAGAAACCACAAGATAATAACTAGCATGACGTGTTACTAGTTATACAGTTTTCTCATTGTCAGTACTATTCAAGAAATCATAACAAATATACACGTTGTCAGCAGTCGGGTAGTGTTTTACGTATTCAAACATTTAGAAAATTAACGTTATTTTTTAACATAAACTTATCATCGATGGCATAACTTTTCATGTTCACAACCGCCATCTCACTTGATGAAGAGTTAAATGCGACTCTAAAAAGCAGCTTCGAGATATGGTAAACTTAAACATAGAGCATGGGTTAACACAACACTAACATTTTGACCATGAGGATGTAATTGATCACAGCTGTGTACATGGTACACGTTTATATGGATCAGATACTTGGACTACCTATGTGCGTGAAGGATATCAGATTACACAGTTGTTATATGCGCCGTCTTCGCCGCTTATGAACATCATATGACGGGACAATGTAACCACCTCTAACGTTTCATGAAGAGCAAAATTCCCATCCATCCTGGTAACTCTTAGAAGTTGGAGACTACTGTGACTTGGTCATGCGAGAAGAATGCAAACAATTGCATTCCCAAACAAATTTCGTAAGGAGAACGTAGAGATGGAAAGAGACGAGGGACCAGACCAGTGATGAGATATAAGGATGTTTGCAGTGCTTATCTGGGTGAATATCTAAGGGTGACCGAAACAGCGGCAATATGGCTGCAGATCGTAGCACACGGAGAACATGAAAAAGACGGCACACCAACATTCGAGGCAGTGCTGCTATTAAATTCAGAAGCCAAAAGGCGCAGGAGAATGGAGATGAGGCCAGAAACCACGAATACATCTTGTTCATTCTACAGTCGGATCTGTCTATCAAATATTGGCTCAACCACAAGAGAAGCTGTTCATTAAAACAGCCTCCAGCATATGACACTAATATGTTACTAAACTACCGACATACTATGACTGCTTGCTACCACCCGTGTGTCATGACGCAACTGATTATGTAGTTTTTTTTTTTCCATATGCTCACCTCTGATTAAAATGAACTACTTAGGAAGTCTAATAAGACACGAGATCGAATCGGTTTCCGACATAGACTCATGATGCAGCAAAATGTGTCGCAGCCTCAAATATATATCACAACTGACGTCCAACTGTTCACTCTACGTTAAATTCTTCGTTCGATCTTTGAGTTGTGATTATCATTGACATGTTTCTAGAGGCAAAGCAGTGAGAAAACTTACTTCCACCGATATGAAATATGTTAAGGAAACCCGCGCAGTCTCTCCTGAAACAGTTGTTAGATTATCAGGGATTAGGGGCAATAGAAGATTTCACAGGTGTTAGTTGACACCAGATCCCAGCATTAGAAAATTGTTCTAGTATAAACATTGGCATCTCGAATGTGCCAACAAGACGTTCTCACGCTACAACTCAGTGGTAGTAATAGTTATAAGGACATTTTACGGTTGTTGTATTTTAAAGACCAATGCATGTATATTTCTGACATTGACGCGGCCTCTCACTCTTCTAGTTGTCGAAAATGGGGAAGTTATAGAAGTTTTCCAATCTTATGAGCAAACACCAGAAAATGTGCAAGGGAGGACAAGAAAAAATGTTTACAAGGCTTTGTTTCTACACACCACTCCCCACGATTTGGGAAACGGTGGCCTCTCACGGTATCGATGTTCCCAATAATTTCATATACCCTCTTCGGTTAACTTATGATTTTGAAAGTTATTTCGATAGTAGTGAGATATAAGGATGGTTGCACTGCTTCGTTGGGTGATTTATCTAAGAGGGAAGGAAACTGGGAAAATTTGGTTGCAGATCGTAGCGTAGGGAGAATATAAATTAAAAAATTGGCACACCACCTATAAGACAGTGATGTCAATAAATTAAGAGGACAGAAGGCGCCGGAGAATGGAGATGAGGTCAGGTACCACGAATACAACTTGTTCATTCTGCGGCCGAGAGAGATCCAGAGAAGGAAGAGAAAGGAAGAAGACTCAGAAGACAAGGAGTGTATTTGTCATAATATAAGAGTTAGCACGCACTAGAACCGAAAATGAGAGCGAGAAAACCATAAGACTTATTCCTAACAGGAGTATAAGACATTGGAGATAAAACTCAACTATAGATCGATATATTGAAAGTTAGAGAGAGAGAGAGAGAGAGAGAGAGAGAGAGCATCCACACACACACTCACACACATACATGCACACAAACTCATATACATTCATCCACCAAGCATCTATCCTGTCCATCCACACTCATCTATCCATAGCAACACACCCGTCCACCTGCAATACGAACCACACACACACGCACACACACGCACACCCACCTGTCCACCTGTTATACCAACACCACACACACACACACCTCTCCATCAAACCCAGCTGACCACATCGCCACTGTCTATCTAATATTTTGTATGTATATGCATTATTGTAATAACTTATATTGACACTACTCCGTGTTGTACTATCATCTCTCATTTTTTGAAGAAAAAAATGTGTCATATACATATATTGCGATACTATTTTTTTATGTTTAACCTTCCTTGTTGTCTAGAGAGAGAGAGAGAGAGAGAGAGAGATTTGTTTATGAATTAGAGAGACAGAGAGGGGTCGATTCCCTTCACCAGTCTCTACTAGTCTATTTGTCTTACATATTCCCTATATATTGGTGCATTATACCAGTCTCCATCAGTTTCCAACCGCGCGATGATTCCTAACTATGTTTCCTGCACACCGCCTGACTGATTCTAAATCGATGATACAGCGTCTCCGAATTTAGGCGGGTTCTTTATGACTGATAGACAGTGACATTCTGACTGCTGTCACCGTTCCTAGCTTTTTTCAAATTTACAAATATACGCATTCTGATTGGGTAAAGTCCAGTAGATATATCGAGCCGGTGCGAGGGTCTTATGCACCCACATTATTGTCTACCCCGACCCATCAAATGTAACTTTCCGTAGTAAAACACAGGGTTAGATAACTCGTCTGTATATATTGTTACTAAAAACAAGAGAGACAGCTCTCTATTGTCTCCCCCTTGATGATGACATCAGATGACCTTGATGATGTCATAGCGGCAAAGTATAGGCTGCCGTTGTTGGCTGCCGATGATGATTATCTCTATCATTTGTATACAGGATGACCATGTTGACCATAGCTGCAAGGTCAAAGGTCAACGGCAGGGTCACGGGTGCCGCTGCTGCTGTCGAAAGAGAGAGAGAGAGGCGATTCCCTTCACTAGTCTATTTTTATTATATATTCCCTATATAGCGGTTCACCATTACACCAGTCTCCACCAGTCTCCACCAGTCTCCACCAGTCTCCACCACTCTCCACCACCCTATTTTTCTTATATATTCCCTATAAAATCAAAAATAGGTACGTAGGGAACATTTACATACTACTTGCTCCTGGGTAGGTTTTGGCTTTCTTGACGCTGTTCCTGAATCTGTCTTTTATCATTATGTAATCTATTTGATTTCTCTTCTTGTCTCCAGGGCTTTTCCATGTGTATAATTTCTTTTTCTCTTGTTCAAAGAAGGTGTTGCATATTATCAGTCTGTTTTCTTCACAAAATTGTATTAATCTTTCTCCTGTTATTCCTTTTTCCTAAACCATGATTTCCTATAATGGTCTTATATTTACCTTTTCCTACTTTAGCGTTCATATCACCCATTATAATCAAGATGTCTGATGATTTCACTTGCTTCATAACTGTGTTTAGATCTTCATAGTATGCCTCTATTTGTTCGTCTGTATAGTCTTGAGTAGGTGTGTATGTCTGTATTATTGCTATGTCAAATGGTTTTGCCTTCATTTTTAATAGTATAATCCTATCATTGTATGTCCAGTGGGTATTTATATATTTTGTAGCTCTCGTTTTATTAGAATGCTTACTCCTCTTTGATGTTCTTTTGTGTTACCTGAATATATAAATGTATATTTATCGTCTTGTATGTATCCACTTTCCTTTTATCATGTTTCTGATATGCCTAAAATATCTATGCTTAATCGCTATGCTTCTACCATTAGATTTTCTAACTTTCCTTGTTGGTATAAGGTCCTAACATTCCATGTGACTATTTTTAATTCGTTCTTAAAACAGTAGTTATAATTTCTCTCCATGGCTTTCTTTGGAATGTTACGTGATGAGGTTCCAATCTCTTTCACGGTGGTCTGCCATATTCGTCTTTCGTGTCCTGAACATGCCTCATGTGTACCACACACTTTGCTGTTTTCGCTTTCTGGGCCGTTGATCATTTTTGATTTATCCGCCCCATCCACCGACACAGACTTTTTATATTCGGGTTGAACATACCCGGCGGCGCCATTTTTTTGACGAAATATGTGCTTGACTATCGAAACGCGAACACACGACACAAAGAAGAATAAATTTTAGGACAGGAGAATAAAGGCCCCTTGTCCACAAGGAAGTCGCCTCGGGGTGTCCGGTTGAGAACCCCCCCCCCCCCCCCTTCTTCCGGACCCCCCCCCTCTCATCAGAGACAGAAAATATATTGATCCTACTGGAATTCGAACTCCCGTCCTCCTGTCTTAGAGCCCCACAAGCCATCGATCCGACCAACCCCTGATTGTGGTTACAATCAGATTAGTTAACGCCAGAATGGGTTAGGTTTATCAAGATTTGAAATATTTCTTCTGATAAACGTTAAGTAAACAAACAAAAAAAGTAAAAAGCTCCGTCACAACAAGTGGCGCATAGGGAATATGGTATTAGTGACCATCATTTTTACAGGATTTCGACACATGAATATGTATTTATATGAATGGGTATTTTGGTCGGTATTACGCCCGTGCCGCTTTACTTTCTCAGAATAAAATCCGGTACACATTTAAGGCTGGGTGTACCTGGAAGCCATCGATCAGGATCGAACCCGGCCTCTTGTCCTTAGTAGTTCAGTTCACTAACCTCTTCTGGTGTTATCCCTCCTAGTGACTCTAGTATTCCCTTTATCCATCTCTTTCTCGGTCTTCCTGTTAATCTGGCGTTTCGTAGCGTTTGTTTATGGCTCTTGGAGTCATTGTTAGTTCTTTTTGTCTTGTTATGTGGCCGAACCAATTTATATGTTGTTTCTTTATGTATTCGATGGCTGGTTCAATTTCGAGTTTCTTCCTCAGGTCAGTGTTTCTTACTCTGTCCCTTAAGCTGTTTCCTGTCATTCTTCTGACACATTTCATTTCGGTGGTCATTATCTTTCTTATTGTTCTAGAGTCCAGCGTCCAATTCTGGCATGATAGCAAGAGTTGGTAGAAAAATTGATTTGTATATTGCCCTTTTTGCTTCCGTAGTTATTGCTTTGTTTTCAATAGTGTTGATACTTGGCCTATACCTTGGCATGCTTTGTTACACCTTATATCTATCTCTGTTCTTGGTTATTGTCTTGTGTTAGCGTGCTACCCAGATATTTTAAAATTGTCTACTTGCTTCAAAGTTGTATTATATATTGTGATGTTTAGTTTTTCTTTCTTTCTCGCTATTGCCATTACTTCGGTTTTGTTTATGTTGACTTCATGTTGTATTGTTTACAAGTGTTGTTTTGCTTGTTGATATGTTCTTGCAGGTCCTCAGTTGTTTCATATATCAGAACTTGGTCGTCTGCAAATAGTATTTCATTTATTTCTTCCTCTCTTCTGCTGTTTTCTGGTACGTATATTTCGTTCTCTTTTGTGTTATCGCTTGTTATCATCCATGTTGGTATACTTCCTACGATTGGGCATGCTAATTTGCATATATTGTCCATATATGTGATGAAAATTTACGTTATGTTTGTATGATCGCGATTGTTTCTCCATTATTTTGGCTCTGAGCACTGTTGTGTGTATGTTACATTGTCCTCTGAGCACTGTTGTGTGTATGTTACATTGTCCTCTGAGCACTGTTGTGTGTATGTTACATTGTCCTCTGAGCACTGTTGTGTGTATGTTACATTGTCCTCTGAGCACTGTTGTGTGTATGTTACATTGTCCTCTGAGCACTGTTGTGTGTATGTTACATTGTCCTCTGAGCACTGTTGTGTGTATGTTACATTGTCCTCTGAGCACTGTTGTGTGTATGTTACATTGTCCTCTGAGCACTGTTGTGTGTATGTTACATTGTCCTCTGAGCACTGTTGTGTGTATGTTACATTGTCCTCTGAGCACTGTTGTGTGTATGTTACATTGTCCTCAGCCGCTGTGCTAGTTCTGTCGCAGAGTAAGGGCTGTTATTTATGCTACCTGTGCTTGCCCGTCCAACCTTATAAACATTAAGGAGCTATAATAACAACAGCACACAATATAACGAAGTTGGAGTATTCATAATTTGCGCATTGACACAAATTTAAACCACTCCGAAAAAAAAGCTATCTCAAGAATGTGTGGAATGTATTTTCATCAAGAAATCTTCATTCATTACATGAAGCATCATTTTTATGTGTGTAACTAAAACGACACTTTAAGAATAAATCTAGCAGCCGTGATATATTGCACGGTAAATTTAGTGCAATGGAAAGTCAAACAAACAAGGATTCATTTATGCAGCCATGGGC
Organism: Megaustenia siamemsis; assembly: GCA_032433765.1. Lineage (NCBI taxonomy): Eukaryota > Metazoa > Mollusca > Gastropoda > Stylommatophora > Ariophantidae > Megaustenia > Megaustenia siamemsis. Next base: position 7,235,450 of record JAVIAB010000101.1, on the reverse strand, counting down.
TATTAAAATACGAGTTTTTTTAGTTTTTTTTTTTTTTTTTTAAGTAAAAGGTGACACGTCTGTGTGAAAGAACGGCGGAATAATATTGAAGCTTAGCCAGATTTAAAAAAAAAAGAGTACTCGTATTGAAAATGGATCACGTTGAAGAAGGTAAATATGTTGGGAAGATAAAGAGATAAAATACTTGGTTGAAGGTTACAGCAGTGTCAAAGGTTAAAGGTAAAAAGGGGAGAGAGTAAAAGTAAAGGGCAGGATGTTATCAATTAACGTCGAGGTGAGCTTTCAGAGAACATAACTTTTAAGAGAAACAAGGTTTCAGTGGAATAACATTTACCATCAAGACAATTATATATTATTATTATTTCGTATTATATAGAACAAGAAAAAGAGTTCTTAAATGTTATGTAGAGCCAGACTTAACATATGGATATGAATCATGGACAATAAGACAACAGACAAGAAAATCACTGGAGTCTGTAGAAATATGTTTTTACAGAAGAATGTCGAGAATACCACGGACAGATAAGAAGAGTAATCAAAATGTTCTGAAAGAGGCCAAAGCAAAAAGAGAGCTAATTTCCAATATTAGGAAGAAACAATCATCATTTGTTGGCCATGTATTGAGAAGAGAACAGCTGGAATATATTGTAACAACTGGGAAATTGAGGGACGAAGAGATAGAGGGAAGCAAAGAGAAAAAAATACCAGACAGCTTAAGAGAATGGCTTGGCAGAAGGTCAACAACAGAAATGATAAATAACTGACGAGATCGAAAGTTGTGGAGTGACATGATCACCTACGCCAGCAGACCCGATACTTGATTATATATATATATATATATATATATATATATATATATACATATATAAAAATATATATATATTATATGTGTATCATCATCATGTGCCATACCGGTTGGTGTAGGCGATCATGTCCCTCCACAATCTTCTATCTACAGTACATCGTATCAGTTCTGTTGTTGACTGTTTCCATGCCATGACACCAAGCTATCCAGTATTTTCTCTCTTTGTCGTCCGCGATCTTTCTTTTGTTTTATTTTGCCAGTTGTAACCAAGTATTCCAACTTTCCTCTTCTCATGATGTGCCAGAAAAATGTTGATTGCTTCTTTCTGATGTTTTTTAATATTAGTATAGTATAATATATAAAATGGGAGTCGCGATAGCTCAGTGGTTAGTGAACGGGACTACAAAGGAAAAGACGTAATGTTCGATCCCAATCGCCGGCTTTCGGGTCACCCAGCCTTAAATGGGTACCGGATTTTTTTCTGTGAAAGTAAAGCGGCACGGGCGTAATACCGACCACATTACTCCAAAAATCATGTTCACAAGGTCTGTAACATTTATGGTCACTAACAACCATCTTCCCTATACGCAACTTGGCGTGACGGGGCTCTATTCTTTTTTGTTACTTATTATATAAAATAGAAATAAATATATATTATTGTATATAATAATATAGTCATATTAATATATCATATTAATATAGTTAGATAATTAATTATTTGTTTTGTGACTTTGGTTGATTCTGACCAGATATATTCTCATATAGTTAATGAATAACGACCAGGAGCTCACGGCAATGAAGTAGCTTATAAGCTCATTTCTGGCATTGAGTGTGACCTTACTCTGGACAACAATGATATCGTTTAATTTGTTCTTCATTCCTTATCTCTTTCCGTTCAGTTTACGAGAATCATTCCCTGTGTAGCAATGTGGTATCTCCTTGACTTTCCAACCATGGATGACAGGATCAATATCTGGAGGGCACGAGCATACCTGAAGATAAATGCAGATAAATAGCATACATTGCATTATGAGCTCAACACAGGAAAGGTGCCAGGCTAAAAAGAGGCAAATTATGGGTGGACCGAGCAGAAGATGTCATCAAACAGGTCTGTGGGCTTACCAATATCTGCGTTGGTGAGGAGTGGATACCGGTGCCTACGTCATTCGGGGGGGGGGGGCAATTCTCGTGTATTGTCACACCGGCAGGAAATGTAGGGAACAGAACTTAGTGCAGGTCAATGCAGAGGTCAACGGTCTCATCTGCGATAACACCGATGAGAAAGATGCAGTCATCTATAAAAGACGGATCTGTAAGACGACACCAAAGAAGTGCATGGACGTTTACAGCACGCTCGACAGGTAGAATGGTCATTGAAGACAGTAGTGCATACGTTATGACCACGAGTAGCATGACGATGGAGGTGATGGCAGTGAACAAGGCATTCATCTGGTTAGAGTCACAAGACTACACCCATGCCTGTATGTTAACTGATTGGATGAGCAGGATAAGAAATAACTGGAGGCGGGCTCTGCACGCATGCAAAGGCAGAGTCGTTCCAAAAGTAAAAAATATGTAGGGTCACCGTTGTCTACGTCCCAGGACATGCGGGAGTACGGTGACATGAACGAGCGGACAGGCTGGCTAGCTGCGCTGTTGTTATAAACGGTTAACCAGTGGATCGGGCGGACATCATCAATGCCCTTCAAGATGTTGGAAGCACCTATGGGCATGTTCGGAGTGCAATGATGATGATGACACGCAAATAACTCAATAACTCAATAACTCAATCTTTTTCGTGGTCGGCCCTTGGGTCTGGTCTTATCGCGATGTTTATTGAAGACCAGTTGCGTTGTGTTTTGATCTTTCTACCTTGTCACGTGGCCAAACTTTATCTTTTCATATTACGTATCTGTTGTATCTTTACATATTACGTATCTTTTATACCTTTATATATTACTTATCTGTTGTATCTTTATATATTACGTATCTGTTGTATCTTTACATATTACGTAACTTTTGTATCTTTATATATTACTATCTGTTGTATCTTTATATATTACGTATCTGTTGTATCTTTATATATTACGTATCTGTTGTATCTTTACATATTACGTATCTTTTGTATCTTTATATATTACGTATCTGTTGTATCTTTATATATTACGTATCTGTTGTATCTTTATATATTACGTATCTGTTGTATCTTTATATATTACGTATCTGTTGTATCTTTATATATTACGTGTCTGTTGTATCTTTATATATTATACGGCGGGAGTTATTCCTAACTTTTTTTCTCGGTTCTTCATTTCTGATCTTATCGCTCAGGCTGCTGTCATCAGTACACTTGTGTGAAAGACATCGATAATGATAGCAACTTGTTTAGGTTACTTAGTTGGTCGTGCGCTCTAGCTTTTGTTTCTCGTAGCAAGGCGCTGTGTCGAGGAGAACTGATTCGAACCTAGTTCTTGCTGTCTATCGTTGTTTTGTTTTTTTTGTTGTTGAAAATTTGTGAATTTTCTTCCCGAATGTTGTAAACACACCTTTCTCTTGAATTGATGCGCGTATCCAATTTTTTTTAGAGCAGGGTCGACAGGAAAGCGTCAAACTGATTGAATCCATTCTCACTGTATCATCAAGCCAATGCTCTACTACTGCCCTACTATCGCTCCCCCAGCTATGAAAACAATAATGTTTACAGTCTGTCTATGTAGTTCAAGGTTGACTCTATGCAGATTATTTACCACCAGGTCTTACTTCTAATACAAACACAGCCGTTATTGTCATTCTAAAGCGCCCAACTGCAAGTACAAACAGATCATACATTCATGAACAGATACGATCGTCGAAGACACCAGGCCTGTCTCATGATAATATGTTTATTTTGTTAAAACTCTTACATATTTTCACTTCCTGGTGTGCTATAGACACTAACACAGTTGTCTTCAACCCTGACTGCGGCGTACTTTAGTGAAGTTTTTTTTTGGGACGCAGAATAGTTTCAACGGTTTTGCGAAAAAAAATCGAAATATACTGAAATGTAAAAATATAAATAAGAGAGAGAATGTGTATAATAAGAACGAGTTAGTCTCACCAAAAAAAAAAAAAAAAAAAAAAAAAAAAAAAAAAAAAAAAACACTAAGAGATACGGTCAGAACTGAAAAAAAACTAAGAATAATTTCCGTCCATCATCATCAAGTACCGGGCCTGCTGGCGTAGGTGATCGTGTCGCTCCACAACTTTCGATCTCGACAGCTATTTATCATTTCTGTTGTTGACTTTCTGTCAAGCCATTCTCTTAAGCTGTCTGGTATTTTTTTTCTCTTTGCTTCCCTCTATCTCTTCGTCCCTCAATTTTTTCCAGTTGGTACAATATATTTCAGTTGATCTCTTCTCATTCATCATCATCATCATCATCATCATCAAGTACCGGGCCTACTGGCGAGGGTAATCATGTCTCTCCACAACTTTCGATCTCGGCAGCTATTTATCATTTCTGCTGTTGACCTTCTGCCAAGCCATTCTCTTAAGCTGTCTGTTATTTTTTCTCATTGCTTCCCTCTATCTCTTCTTCCCTCAATTTTCCCAGTTGTTACAATATATTCCAGTTGTTCTCTTCTCATTACATGGCCAACATTACATTTTTCCAGTTCTACAATATATTCCAGTTGTTCTATTCTCATTACATGGCCAACATTACATTTTTCCAGTTCTACAATATATTCCAGTTGTTCTATTCTCATTACATGGCCAACATTACATTTTTCCAGTTGTTACAATATATTCAAGTTGTTCTATTCTCATTACATGGCCAACATTACATTTTTCCAGTTGTTACAATATATTCAAGTTGTTCTCTTCTCATTACATGGCCAACATTACATTTTTCCAGTTCTACAATATATTCCAGTTGTTCTATTCTCATTACATGGCCAACATTACATTTTTCCAGTTCTACAATATATTCCAGTTGTTCTATTCTCATTACATGGCCAACATTACATTTTTCCAGTTCTACAATATATTCCAGTTGTTCTATTCTCATTACATGGCCAACAAATGATGATTGTTTTGCCCTAATATTTCCGTTCATAGAATATATAAATAAACAACATATACAATGGTTTGGTAATGTGGTAAGACAGAAAGTTCAAAACACTACACAATAAGCCTTTAATAAACGTTATGAGATCACCAGTCCTAAGAGCCGACCAATAAAAAGATGGATTGACGGAATATTAGAAACACTAGGAAACTTAACAGCAGGAGAGGCAACAAGAAGAGCGAAATAACTTAAATTTTACCTACCCTCATCGCTGAAAGACAAATGAGGTAGGAAAGAAGAGAAAGAAGGTTGTTTTTACTGAGGAAGATAGGCGACCTGACGTAATGTTGATCACATACTCAAAAACATACTGATAGTCATTAACTATGCTGACACTAGCACTTTACTCTGAGAAACGACACGCTGTAGGCCTACTGGGTCATTCCTTTCTTTAATCAGATTGTAGATTAGTTTAATAATTCATCATCATTGAGTGCCCTCTCCGCAACGAAGGTTGCTTACCATGGAGCGCCATTCCATTTTGTTTCTTGCTTTGATGATGTAGGTTGTCATAGATTGACTTGTCCATCATTTGATGTTACTCGTCCGTGACATCTATTTTATTCTATTATATTAGTCTTGGCCTGCCTCTGCCTCTTTTACCTTGTATTTTCCCTTCCACATATTACATTTAGTAGGCTGTTGTGTCTTTTAACGTGTCCCAAAAATTTTATTTGTCTTGTCTTAATTGTATTTAGTAGTTCTCTTGTTATTTTTAGTTGTTTTAAAATTTCATCGTTTGTTTTCTATTCTTTCCATTCAATTTTACCTTTTCTTCTGTAAATTCTTCTACATGTCCACATTTTAAAGGCTTCAATTTTCTGTTCTGTTTTCTTGTCTAATGTCCATGTTTCTGCACCATACAGGAATATTGAGAAGATGTAACATTTTGCTATTCTTAGTTTCAGCCCTCCTGAATAATTTAGTTTAATAATTAGATCCAACCAAATTAGAACATTTAATTTATTGAGCTCAAATCTTCATCTACGCGTAAAAAAAAAAGTAGAAATAACAAAAAAAATAGACGTTCTTGTGAGCGCTGTTTGCTTCGCCTCAAAATAAAACAAAATACATAAAAAATGTCTAAAGTAAAGGATGTAACGTAATAAAAACGTGTTGGCTTTTTACAGCGAAGTTTAAACATACAAATGACTTAACCCTGACCCTTACAATCGACCGCCATCCTGATAGGCCCCAGAATTGAATTGAAAACCCCGCCTCCTCCTGACGTCATACTGATAAGCCACGGAAAATTATTTGAAACCCCGCCCATTATATTCGACCACCACTTGATAAGCCACAAAATTGATGTAAAACCCCGCCTCTGTATCTGACATTCGTACTGATAGGCAACATAAATGATATAATAATAGCCTTTCCTTTTATTTATGTATGTATTGTTTTGGTAATGTAAACAGCAACTTTAAGTAATTTTTTTTGGAAACACTCTCGAAAGCTCCAACTCAAGAAAGAAGCAAACTGATTCATAGAAAAGGAGAATTAATGGAGAAACAAAAGAAACAAAATCCTAGGGAAACATCCTGCAAGTTTTGTCGTTAGCTATGACTAACGGGGGCTACCACTACATATTGTAGAGGATCATATCTCTGCACTGACCTCTACAGCTATTTATCATTCCTAATGTTCACATTCTATCAAGCAATTTCCTCAAATAAACAGGACAAATCTAAAACAAGTGCAACGTTTGAAATACTTTGGCACGATAATAACATCAGATGGGAGATGCAGCACAGAAATAAAAGCAGAATAGCTCATGCTATAATAACATTTCAGAAAATGAAAAAATTATCTTATGTAACGAATCTATGTCAATAGAAGTGAAAAAGAAAGTTCATCGGTGCTATATAAAACCAATTCTGACCTATGGAAACGAATCATGAACATTAGACAAACAAATGAAAAGACTATTAGAGGTCACAGAGATGAGATTTCTCAGAAGAATGTTGAAAGTTCCCTGGACAGATAAAAAGACCAACGAGGAAATTCTCTAAGAAGCCAACACGAAACGGGAGCTAATATAAAAATATCAAAAAGAAATAATCAATATTTTTCGGGGACATCATGAGAAGAGGAAAGTTGGAATACTAGTTGGTTATAACTGGCAAAATGCAGGGAAAGAGAGATCGCGGACGACAAAAGAGAGAAAATACTGGATAGCTTGGTGTCATGGCATGGCATGGAAAACAGTCAACAACAGAACTGATACGATGCACTGTGAATAGAAGATTGTGGAAGGACATGATCGCCTAAGCCAACCGGTATGGCACATGATGATGATGATTTCCTCAAACTGACGTATAGCCTACCTCCCCACTTCCTTCAGCTCCCCAGGCTGTTTCACTACATCCCAGCTCATGCTTTCCAAGCACGTGACCACAACTTAGCGTCATACTTTCAGTTTTCGATTGTCCTTGACCCACAGAAAATAGATACAAAAACTACACAAATTAAATATCATCATCAAGTGCCATACCGGTTGTCAATGGCGATCATGTCCTTCCACAATTCTCTATACACAGCATATTATCAATTCTGTTGTTGACTGTTTTCCATGCCATGACACCAAGACATCTAGTACCTTCTTTCTTCGTCGTCCGCGATTTCTCTTTCAACGTATTTTACTAGTTGTAACCATGAATTCAAACTTTCCTCTTCTCATGGTGTGCCCAAGCAATGTCGATTGTTTTATTTTTTTTTTATTGTTTTTTAAGAACCCTCTTTTTCTTTTGACCTCTTTAAGAATGTCCTCATTGGTCTTTTTAGCTGTCCAGGGAATGTTCAACATTTTTCTGAGAAATCCCACCACTGTGATCTCTAATCGGCGTCATATCTTTGTTTACTGCCTACGATTTGATTTCATAAGTCTAAAGTTGCTCTATAAAGAAACAACGAACACTTCAAAAGTGTTTATTTACTCTAAGACTAAACTGTAATAGAATAATATAAAAACTGTGTGCTGTGATTCATTACTAACATTAGAATCGATTCTAAAATTGTTTGAAATAAATCATCATCATGTACCCTGCCGGTTGGCGTAGGCGATCATGTCCCTCCACAATCTTCTATCTACAGTACATCGTATCAGTTCTGTTGTTGACTGTTTTCCATGCCATGACACCAAGCTATCCAGTATTTTCTCTTTTTGTCGTCCGCGATCTCTCTTTCCTTTTATTTGAAATAAATAGCTTGATGTAAATTGCATTAAGAAATGAGGCGATTTCGTGGGATCGTCTCCGAAAGTGAAGGAAAATGATATCTCATGAAAATCTTTAATTTTCTTACAAAGTAATCGAATACCATTGCCCAATGTCAAATTCTGCAAAAATAAACATTCTGCTAGATATTTTAACTTGTTCCAACTTTAAAAAGTGTTTAAATAAGCCAGGAACAAAACAAAAAGCTTGGTGACAGTCAGCCGTACAGTACAATGTACGCTGGTCTTTTTAAACCAGCCGTACAGTACACTGACTTGTGGTAGTAAAATAGTTACGTCTATTGACATAAACCCTTTTGTTCGAGACGTTTTTCATTTTCTGAAAGGCTTTTTTGGCCTGAGCTATTCCGCCTTTACACCCTTCACACAAATGAAAACCAGCTATAAATAGATTGATCAACAGTTATTTGGTCTTTGGGTTTTCCCCATTTTCTTAGCGGGACACAATCATTTGAAATTCATAAAATTCCTCTCAGATTATATTTGACCGCGACTGCAATATCAAACTAGTAAAAGACTGAAGTAAAATAAATATGCATGACACAATTACACAATTGAATAGCACTGCTTCTGCCATGTTTACTTGTGTATAAAAGAACCAGGATGTAAAGCAAACCAGGCAGCATTCCACACGAAACGGGCGTCAACCCGCTAGATGTCTGTGACGACAGGGACAGTCAAGCGTGAATAATTATAATATGCTAGTCAGTCATGCAGGACACGTCCCCATTCTGTACTACAGCGGCAGGTTTTTCTTTCTCTCTTCATGCAGGAATCTTCCTTTCTCTGACCTAGCGATAAGTTTCTTCTATCTCTTCTTCCTGCAAGAATCTTCCTCTCTCTGACCTAGCGATAAGTTTCTTCTATCTCTCCTTTCTGCAGGAATCTTCCTCTCTCTGACTTAGCGATATGTTTCTTCTATCTCTCCTTTCTGCACGAATCTTCCTCTCTCTGACCTAGCGATATGTTTCTTCTATCTCTCCTTTCTGCAAAAATCTTCCTCTCTCTGACCTAGCGATATGTTTCTTCTATCTCTCCTTTCTGCAAAAATCTTCCTCTCTCTGACCTAGCGATATATTTCTTCTATCTCTCCTTTCTGCAGGAATCTTTCTTTCTCTGACCTAGCGATATTTTTATTATTTTTCTTCTATCTCTTCTTCCTGCAGAAATCTTCCTCTCTTTCTTAGGTATAAGTTTCTTCCATCCCTTCTTCCTGCAGGAATCGTCCTCTTTGTCATAGCGGTAAGTTTCTTCTATCTGTTATTCATGCAGGAATCTTACTCTCTCTCTCTCTCTCTCTCCCTCTCTCTCTCTTCGCGGTCATTTTATTCTATCTATTCTACCTGCAGAATTCTTCCTCCCTCTGTCCTAGCTGTCAGTTTCGACTACCTCTTCGTCTTGCAGGAATCTTCCTCTCTGTCATAGCAGTCAGTTCCTTCTTTCCCTGTTTCAAAGACAACGGTATAAAGCGTAAACGTGTAGCGAGAACCTATCAGATAATTTATCTCATGAATTTAGTCTAATTTGACATCCCGCTTTCTGTGCTGGAATAATTACTCTGGTCGTCACTTCTCGTGAAATCGTCCACTAAACTATAGCAACATTACTAATCTACACAACTAGATGGGACTCTTGCATAAATCTCCTGGCACCCCCAAGAACAATGGCCTAGACTGGAGAGAAGTAGAGAAAATGTCCTAGAAAGGATGAAGACCGTGTCCGTGGCCGATGTTCCAAAAAAAATTTAAACGGCATTGATTGGTAGATTTAAGCCTTTGAGATGTGGATATATAGAAGAATAGGTAGAATTGGGTGGAAGAAAAGAAAACAAATGATGAAATCTAAAAACAACAAAAAATGAAAAGAGAACTACTAAGCACAATTCAAACAATACTACTGCGATTTTTGGGCCATGTTAAAAGACACAACAGCCTACTAAAAGTAATACTGAAGGGGAACATACAAGGTAAAAGAGGCAGACTGAGACTAACATGGAAGAGTAACATCAAAAGATGGACAAACCAGCCTATGACAACCTGCACCATCAAAGCAAGAGACAGAGCAGAATGGCGCTCCATGGTAGCCAACCTTCGTTGCGGAGACGGCACTCGATGATGATGATTGGTAGATTAAACACGTCATCTCTTTATTTACATGGATCTCTACTCCTATTATCAGTGCAGTGCTCCAGAGTAAACAGTAAGACCTAATTCAGTCTGAATGTAAAATACAGATGAATTTAATAAGATCTTCACAGTTTCACAAGGTAAAATTGATGTGATGAAAGTGAATAGTGTAATGTGCTGAGTGGAGTGGAAAGACCATCTGGGAGGGAATGCGCATTGGGCGTGGCTTGTAATTCGTACAGACACATGGACACACGACACTGTAGCCACGGCTGTCTGAAGTACAGACGTAAATGGAGAGGGCGTTTTGCGTAATGACATGCTGTCACGTAGTGGTACGTGCCGTCATTGTGAGAGTATGGCCATGTATAGCTTGCGTTAACTAGATGACTAAATGAAAACACCATTTTGTCATCCACCATTAAAAGGATGTTAAGTGGGGATGCATGTGTTATGTTGTGTAATGTTGTGTTATGTTGTGTTATGTTGTGGTTTGAAGCCGTTCTTCTGAATCATGTCAACTTCGGTCTAAGCATTATCATCATCAAGTGCCGGGCCTGCTAGCGTAGGTGATCATGTCTCTCCACAACTTTCGATCTTGACAGTTATGTATCATTTCTGTTGTTGCCAAGCCATTCTCTTAAGCTGTCTGGTATTTTTTCTCTTTGCTTCCCTCTATCTCTTCGTCCCTCAATTGTTCCAGTTGTTACAATATATTCCAACTGTTCTCTTCTCATTACATAGCCAAAAAATGATGATTGTTTCTTCCTAATATTGGAAATTAGCTCTCTTTTTGCTTTGACCTCTATCAGAACATTTTCATTACTCTTCTTAACTGTCCATGGTATTCTCAACATTCTTCTGTAAAACCACATTTCTACAGACTCTAGTGAATCTGTGAACCAGGTGTGAACATAGGGCGCTTAAAAGAGATCTTCACCCAATCCGATCTGGAGCAAGCATGGACAACTCCCGCCAGGACTTGCCAGCCATTATCATTTCATCATGTATAGTTCGTCGCCATGTCCCCAATGGTCTGCCTCTTCTTCGTTTGCCTGGTTGTGTCCATGTTAATGCTAGGTGCGGATGCCTAGTTCGTTCCATTCGTAGACAGTGATCTAGCCGTTTCCAACGGCTTATTTTCACTTCTTGATTGATGTTCTTAATGCCTGATCTTTTGTCAACTTCTTTCACCTGTATACATATATTTATATTTATGCGGCATATATATATATATATACGGCTACACCCGTACGTGTGTGTCAAAACATGCGCATACATCATACAACAGTGTCCACACCTAGGTCAGTGTCCAAACAGAAAACACAAAGTATAGACCGGGAGAATACCGGGTGTCCGAAAGGAGGAAAAGAATGAGATGTCCCAGAGTGGGGTTCAATTAGAACAAGTTAAAGGTAAGGTAGTGAAATAAGAATAAATGAATATTATTATTAGAGTGGAACTTCTGAAGCGATAATTCAGCGAATCAAAGGGGGGAGGAGATATGTTTACAGCGCTCGGGAAAAAAAAATGACTAATAATCAACAACAGAAAAAAAAAATCAAAGATCAATTTGAAATGTTAGCTGAGTTAGCAGTATCCCCTAGCGTTTGGGTTTTCGCGGCAAGGCGCTGTCCCAAGAAGTACGGGTTCGATCCTGCTTTGGACCATATATCGTTCTTTGTTTATTTTCTGTTGTTGATTATTTGTTATTGTTTCCGAGTGCTGTAAACATACCTCCCCCCCCCCATGATTCGCTAAAGGTAAAGTACTATGTAGTGCAGGTGGAAAGGGTATCGCAGTGTACAAAGATAAGCAGCCAATATAAAAGGGACCATAGGGTCCATCGAAGTGTGGCAGTGTGGAGTAGAGGAGAGCGGTGAATAGCACAGCATGTACATATACTAATGTAGAAATACATGAACAAAAGAGTAGAATATGTACTAAGGAAGGATCAGCTACAGGGAAACTATGTGTATGAGTGTAATACATTCATACCTCGTGGGGTCAGAGAACTCAATTGGAATATAAGACGAGTCCCCAAGGCTGCGTTCACCAAAGTGGCAAAAGACAATACCAGTGATGCAGATGTCGTTTTTGCCTTTGTGGTCTGAAGAACTGAAATGGGAAGCAACTGGAGTGCCATTATTCTGTTGAACATCCCGAAGATGTTCACAAAATCTTTCCACAAAAGTCGTCACCAGACTTGCCAATATAAGTCATGTGACATCGTTGGCATAAATGGTGTTGCGGGACACACATGTGAAACTATCCTTCATCTCGAACCGTCCGTTAGGGAATAATACAGAGTCGTTGCGGATCACATAAGCACAGGTGATACAGTTACATCCACAGGGGACCGTACCCAAGTGTTTATGGTCTGAGCGAGGGAGACGGCTCCTAACCAGAATATCTCTCAAATTCTTGTCGCGTTTCAGGCGACCATAGGGGAATCACAGAAAAAGTAGACGAGAGGTAGGATTAGACTGGAGAATCGAGCGATAAAGGTTGGGTATTGTCACCGCAGCTAAGTTGTGAGGATGGTAGGTGAGGGTGAGTATTACTCTATCATAGGAAGGCCGGTTGGAAGGAGTGAGTGCCTGAGGACTAGAAATAAGGAGGACCCGTTTGAAAGCAGATTGAAGGATCGAAACTGGATAAAAGGGAAAAAAATAATAAAGTACGCACGTCACGCCAAGTACCATATAGGGAATATGGTGTTAGTGGCCATAAATTTTACAGACCTTCAGCACATGATTTTTGGGGTAATGTGGTCGGTATTACGCCCGTGCCGTTTTACTTTCCCAGAAAATAATCCGGTACCCATTAAAGGCTGGGTGAACCGGACCCCGTCGGTTGGGACACCTACCTCTTGTCCATTGTAGTCCAGTTCACTAACCATTGAGCTATCGCGGCTCCCGAGTCTGGATAAAGCGCGGCTAAAGAAACCTAATATAAGGTGAGCCTGGTGGCAGAAATCTTGATCCCCCTAGCCCTTACGACGAAGATACTAATTCTTAGTCAACAGAATAGAATCTCGTCATGAAGGTGGATGTGATGAAGTATAGAGAAGATTACAATGGGTATCTACGGGTTTATAGAAAACTGAAGTGTGGATCCCAGGTGTCCCAAAGGAAACAATAAGATCCATAAAGGTAACGGAATAAGTGGAGATACAAGATGTGATCGTGATGGCTTTGTGATAGCTGCCGATGTAGTCGATACACTTGGAGATGTCCTCAGGTAGATCGGTTATTCCGAAGCAGTTATAAATATACCTGAGGTATTTGATGGAAAGAGGACCCTGGTACGAATTGAGTATTCGATATTCAAAATATCCCCTAAACACCACGAGCCATAAATTTTCATGATCTCCGTTTCGTCCTTGACTTTGTGTCTCCCACCTTAACAATAAACAGTCACGTGCCCTATTTCTTTATATCCCTATTACGAGTTTGGCCTTTCAACTGTCAAGCACACACCAACACAGTGAAAGAACATAAATAACTTCATGTCTTCTGCTTCTTCATCGTTCTTTCCTCATTTGCGTTTCAGCGTCGAGGGGAGATATAATTTACGGTCCTTTGCTCTTCTGTTCGCCTCTGCTACTGTTATGTTTTCTAGTGCTTCAAATATTCCATCCATCCATCTTTTTCGTGGTCGACTATTGGGTCTGGTATTCTCACAACGTTTGTTGAAGGCTCGTTGTGTTGTGTTTTGATCTTTCTGCCTTGTCACTTGGCCAAACCATTTATCTGTTGTTTCTTTATATATTCTATGGCGGGGGCCTTCCTAGCTTTTTTTCTCAGTTCTTCGTTTCTGATCTTATCTCAGACTGTTTCCTGTCATTCGTCTGACACATTTCATCTCAGTACAGGTTATTTGGTACTTATGGTATATGGTGGATAGGCGGCGGGAACAATTGAAGGCTATGTATGAAAAGTGTTCCTTGTTGCAGCTTCCTCATATTCCAAGTCGGCTTGTTGCAGGAGCTACTGAGTTAAGTGTTCTGTGCACACCGTGAGCTGTGTGTCTCATCCGTTTTGATCATGTTTCGATATTCCAATTGTTTACGATAAATGATGACATCGTATGACAGGGAAAAGTTGGCTGTGTTCACTTTCTGCGCGGTTTCGCCTTATGTCTTTTGGCGTGTGCTGAGACTGCTACGATGGGGACTACAGCTACCTTTCTTTGTTTGGGAGATGATATATTAATTCGGATGATTACGCTGGCACGGGCGGTTGAGCAATTATGGATTTTAATTCGTTTGTAGTGATACCGGGGCCTTCCATAACCAAATAACCAAACCAAACCAAAGAGTTTATTGTTCTGATTGTTCTTGCTTCTAGGGTCTAGGTCTGAAATTGTAAACACAATGTTGGGATGAAGAACTTCATGTTGATATTATGAAAATAAATAAAGCTGTTGTCTCAACTAAAAAAAAAACAAAAAAATCGAGGTATGGAAACCCAACGTAAGTTTCTCAAACTGCATCTCGACTAATCAGAACACGAAAAAAATAAGGAGAAAAATAGGCAAGAAGTAAGAATAGCAGCATATCCAATTTGCTGTAATTTTTACCTGACGATCAATAATTACTTTTCGTTTGTTTGATCCTCCATTTTTGGTAGATTTTTATTTAGCTCAAATAGTGAAGTGTAAGTTTTAGTTAACAAATGTGTGATAAGATCGTCCACCCAACGCATGTAGAACAACAAATGTTGATAAGATCGTCCGCCCAACGCATGTAGAACAACAAATGTTGATAAGATCGTCCGCCCAACGGATGTAGAACAACAAATGTTGATAACATCGTCCGCACAATGCATGTAAAACAACAAATGTTGATAAGATCGTCCGCCCAACGCATGTAGAACAACAAATGTTGATAAGATCGTCCGCCCAACGCATGTAGAACAACAAATGTTGATAAGATCGTCCGCCCAACGCATGTAGAACAACAAATGTTGATAAGATCGTCCGCACAACGCATGTAGAACAACAAATGTTGATAAGATCGTCCGCACAACGCATGTAGAACACCAAATGTTGATAAGATCGTCCGCACAACGCATGTACAACAACAAATGTTGATAAGATCGTCCGCACAACGCATGTACAACAACAAATGTTGATAAGATCGTCCGCACAACGCATGTAGAACAACAAATGTTGATAAGATCGTCCGCACAACGCATGTAGAACAACAAATGTTGATAAGATCGTCCATCCAACGCATGTAGAACAACAAATGTTGATAAGATCGTCCGCCCAACGCATGTAGAACAACAAATGTTGATAAGATCGTCCGCACAACGCATGTACAACAACAAATGTTGATAAGATCGTCCGCACAACGCATGTAGAACAACAAATGTTGATAAAATCGTCCGCCCAACGCATGTAGAACAACAAATGTTGATAAGATCGTCCGCACAACGCATGTAGAACAACAAATGTTGATAAGATCGTCCGCACAACGCATGTACAACAACAAATGTTGATAAGATCGTCCGCACAACGCATGTAGAACAACAAATGTTGATAAAATCGTCCGCCCAACGCATGTAGAACAACAAATGTTGATAAGATCGTCCGCACAACGCATGTAGAACAACAAATGTTGATAAGATCGTCCATCCAACGCATGTAGAACAACAAATGTTGATAAGATCGTCCGCACAACGCACGTAGAACAACAAATGTTGATAAGATCGTCCATCCAACGCATGTAGAACAACAAATTTAACCATTTAGTTCACGAGAGATAGGCCTATATTTTAAAGCAATCACCAAAGTTCACACAATTTTATTCATTTTTATTGACATCATTGAATATTATCACAGATGTGGTTTATGAGAATAATGCGACCTGATGCAAAAAAAAAAGCTAGAAACATTTATCATCATCATGTGCTTTGTAGTTCGCGTAAGCGATCATGTCCTTCCACACTTCAATACCCACAATGCATCGTATCAATTCTTTTTTTCTGGGAAAGTAAATCGTGCCGTCCGTGTGGGCGTAATACCGACCACATTACCCCCAAAATAATGTGTCGAAGGTCTGTAAGATGTATGGTCACTAGCATTATATTCCTTATACGCCACTTGGCGTGACGGGGGCTCATTACTTTTTTTTTTCTTTTAATCGTATCAATTCTGTTGTTGAATGTTTACCAAGCCATGACGCCAAAATAAAATGGAATCAACAAAAATAATACAACTTGAATGTAAATAAACAACAAAAATGTATGATTAAAAAAAGAGTACATAAACAGTAAAAGAAATGACTCGCACAATGTGCGAAGTCGGGATAGTGTTATCAAGCTATAGATTCTTCTTCTTCTACCATTTTAGCTCCCTGTGGAGCATAGGTCTTCAACAAACACTTTCAGCTCCCTGTGGAGCATAGGTTTTCAACAAACATTTTCAGCTCCCTGTGGAGCATAGGTCTTCAACAAACACTTTCAGCTCCCTGTGGAGCATAGGTTTTCAACAAACATTTTCAGCTCCCTGTGGAGCATAGGTCTTCAAAAAACACTTTCAGCTCCCTGTGGAGCATAGGTCTTCAACAAACACTTTCAGCTCCCTGTGGAGCATAGGTCTTCAACAAACACTTTCAGCTCCCTGTGGAGCATAGGTCTTCAACAAACATTTTCAGCTCCCTGTGGTGCATAGGTCTTCAACAAACATTTTCAGCTCCCTGTGGTGCATAGGTCTTCAACAAACATTTTCAGCTCCCTGTGGTGCATAGGTCTTCAACAAACATTTTCAGCTCCCTGTGGTGCATAGGTCTTCAACGAACACTTTCAGCTCCCTGTGGAGCATAGGTCTTCAACAAACACTTTCAGCTCCCTGTGGTGCATAGGTCTTCAACGAACACTTTCAGCTCCCTGTGGAGCATAGATCTTCAACAAACATTTTCAGCTCCCTGTGGTGCACAGGTCTTCAACAAACACTTTCAGCTCCCTGTGGTGCACATGTCTTCAACAAACACTTTCAGCTCCCTGTGGAGCATAGGTCTTCAACAAACACAGGAAGAAAAGAAGAAGAAGTAGATGAAGAAGAGATGAAGCAGAAGTCTGTTTAAATTTTGTTCGGCCTTACCCATACCTGCGGTTATTGGGAGTCTCCAGGAGAACAGGTCTCTAGCTAACGTGTTCAAATCAGTAAAGTAAGGTAAAGTACGAGACTTCAACCGGCGTCTTAGCACGCGAGTTTGGACACCCATATGTGCTCGGCCGCCTATCCAGAAATGTTCGGAGATTTCTGGATAGTGTCGCCTCAAGCATCGAAACTCAGATGCGAGGCGACATTCCTCGCCTTCCCAGGGTACTACCCTGGTACCCATTTCTGCCAACGGCTGGGTCGACCGTGGGGGTGTTTCCAACCACGAGTACAATTCACACTGCTCCCAGCGGGAATCGAACACGGGTTGTCCGAACGCGGTAGTCCAGTCGGGTGGTTTTGCCAACTAGGCTACCAGGGCCCCCAGTTCAAATCAGTATTTTCTTACAGTATTTTTATTACGCTATTGTCAATGTACTAAAGGGAGGTCAAAAAGTAATGCACATCAATTTTTTTTTCGGCTAATAATAAAGATAGGAATAGGAAATTTTGCACACTTGGAATATGACATGTTCCAATTATGTGCACCAAATTGCACAGCATTTTGATAAATATTACGCAATCTATGAACCGTTAAAATGGAGCTTGTCAACAATGTCCGTTACAAACAGCGAATTGTCATAGAATTTATGGTTGCGGAAAAAGAAACTGTGGCAAACATTCATAAACGACTGTGTGCAGTGTACAAATGTTCTGCAGTCGATAGGAGCACAGTTAGTCGCTGGGTTCAGAGAATTAAAGCTGCAGAAAGTGTACGAGTGGAGCTGCATGATTTACCGCGTTCTTGACGTGTTGCCTCGGCTACCAGCACAGACATGTTAAACCGGGCTGATGCCATTATTCGTAAGGATAGGCGTATCACTAGTCAGCAATTGGCATTGCAGCTTACAGTCAGCAAGGGAAGTGCAATCGCAATTTTTAAAACTCTCGGATATTCAAAGATTTGCGCTCGATGGGTTCCTCGGTGCCTAACAAATGATCACAGAGTTCAAAGGAAAACATTCTGTTCTGAATTGTTGGAGCGTTTCGGTGTTGAAGGAGAAATGTTTTTGTCAAAAATTGTTACCGGTGACGAAACGTGGGCACATTATTATGAGCCTGAAACAAAAATGCAGTCAATGGAATGGCATCATCCGCAGTCACCAAAAGAAAAAAATTCAAAATATCTCCATCAGCCGGAAAGGTGATGATCACTGTCTTCTGGGACATTGATGGTGTGATTCTTGTTGATGTAATGACAAGAGGTGAGACAATCAACTCGACAGCTTACATCAATACACTGACAAAACTCAAAAATCGGTTCCACAGAGTTCGGCCTAATAAGCCATCTGCAGATTTGTTGCTTCAACATGACAATGCACGCCCTCACACAAGTCTGGTAACACGGGAAGCAATCAATAAATTTGGTTGGACTGTACTGCCCCATCCTCCTTACAGCCCTGATCTGGCTCCCTCAGATTTTCATCTGTTTGGACCACTCAAAAAATTCCTGCGTGGGACACACTTTGACAATGATGAGGATGTGATCCGTGCAGTTAAAAAATGGCTACGCGAGCAGGACAAAACTTGGTACAAACGAGGCATTCATGACCTAGTTTCGCGTTGGCGTAAGGCAATACGCTTGGACGGAGATTATGTTGAAAAATAGGTAGTGTAAAGGGGATGTTCAGCTACAATCTGTGAAAATTTCACACATTTTGCCCGAATAGTTTCCGAGAAAAAAAATTGGTGTGCATTACTTTTTGACCTCCCTACGTATGTGAGCCTTATAGTGTAGCTAATAGTGGACATTATTCAATTAGCGTTTGTGGGTCTTATTCATTTGACAACACTTTCAAAAATGTGTCATTTTCACATTTCAAGAGAGCTTTTTATTGTTGGTGTTTGAGAAAATGTCTTTTTTGCAAGAGTTAGAGAAAATGACACTTTTGTCAGCATTAGAGAAAATGACACTTTTGTCAGAGTTAGAGAAAATGACACTTTTGTTAGAGTTAGAGAAAATGACACTTTTGTTAGAGTTAGAGAAAATGACACTTTTGTTAGAGTTAGAGAAAATGACACTTTTGTTAGAGTTAGAGAAAATGACACTTTCGTCAGAGTTAGAGAAAATGACACTTTTGTCAGAGTTAGAGAAAATGACACTTTTGTCAGAGTTAGAGAAAATGACACTTTTGTCAGTGTTAGAGAAAATGACATTGTTGTCAGTGTTAGAGAAAATGACATTGTTGTCAGTGTTAGAGAAAATGACACTTTTGTCAGAGTTAGAGAAAATGACACTTTTGTCAGAGTTAGAGAAAATGATTTATTTTTTTAGTGTTTTAGTAAATGACACTTTTGTTAGAGTTAGAGAAAATGACACTTTTGTCAGAGTTAGAGAAAATGACACTTTTGTCAGAGTTAGAGAAAATGACACTTTTGTTAGAGTTAGAGAAAATGACACTTTTGTCAGAGTTAGAGAAAATGACACTTTTGTTAGAGTTAGAGAAAATGATTTATTTTTTAGTGTTTTAGTAAATGACTCTTTTATCAGTGTTTGAGAATAAAATGCTGTAGACAAATTTTCAAAATATCATTTCATTATCAGTAATTGCATTCAAATTACATCAGATCCTGTTTTTATTTCAGACCGACACCCAGATCCTGTTTTTCTGCGTCCCTGCAACATTGTCAGGCAATTTGAGCAGCAGGTGCCATCTTGTGTTTAATGAAATATTTAATTTGACAAACTTAAGTTATTCTCTAACGGCCTGCATGGAAAAAAGCTTCAACTGAGATAAGATAAATTTAAATATGTTAGCTACATCATAACTTCATTTAACAAAACCTTTAGCTACATCATAACTTCATTTAACAAAACCTTTAGCTACATCATAACTTCATTTAACAAAACCTTTAGCTACATCATAACTTCATTTAACAAAACCTTTAGCTACATCATAACTTTATTTAACAAAACCTTTAGCTACATCATAACTTCATTTAACAAAGCCTTTAGTTGCATCATAACTTCATTTAACAAAACCTTTAGCTACATCATAAATTCATTTAACAAAACCTTTAGCTACATCATAACTTCATTTAACAAAGCCTTTAGTTGCATCATAACACCCTTTAGCACAGCCTTTAGCTGCATCATAACTTCATTTCTCAAAGCCTTTAGTTACATCATAACTTCATTTAGCCAAGACTGTAGCTACATCATAACTTCATTTAACAAAGCCTTTAGTTACATCATAACTTCCTTTAGCACAGCCTTTAGCTACATCATAACTACCTTTAGCAAAGCCTTTAGTTATATCATAACTCCCTTTAGAGCAGCCTTTAGTTACATCATAACTCCCTTTAGCAAAGCCTTTAGTTACATCATACCTCCATTTAGCCAAGACTATAGATACATTTTATAACTCACTTTAGCAAGCCCTTTTGTTACATCATAACTCTATTTAGCCAAAACTGTAGTTACATCATAACTCCATTTAGCCAAGACTGTAGATACACCATAACTCACTTTAGCAAGGCCTTTAGTTACATCATAACTTCATTTAGCCAAGACTGTAGTTACATCATAACTTCATTTAGCAAAGACTGTAGTTACATCATAACTCAATTTAGCCAAGACTGTAGATACACTATAACTCACTTTATCAAGGCCTTTAGATACATACATAACTCCATTTAACAAGGACTTTAGTTACATCCTACAACCCTTTAGCAAAAACTTTAGCTCCATTAAAACTCCCTTTAGCAAAGCCTTTAGCTACATCATAACTCCCTTTATCAAACCTTTAGCTACATCATAAGTTAATTTAACAAAGCCTTTAGCTACATTATAACTATCTTTAACAAAACCTTTAGCTACATCACAACTTCATTTAACAAAGCCTTTAGCTACATTATAACTCCCTTTATCAAAAACTTTAGCTACATCATAACGTCATTTAACAAAACCTTTAGCTACATCATAAGTTAATTTAACAAAGCCTTTAGCTACATTATAACTATCTTTAACAAAACCTTTAGCTACATCATAACTTCATTTAACAAAGCCTTTAGCTACATTATACCTCTCTTTATCAAAGCCTTTAGCTACATTATAACTCTCTTTAACAAAGCCTTTAGCTACATATTAACTCTCTTCAGCAAAGCCTTTAGCTACATTATAACTCTCTTTAACAAAGCCTTTATTTACATCATAACTTTCTTTATCAAAGCCTTTCGCTACATCATAACTCCCTTTATCAAAACCTTTAGTTACATCATAACTTCATTTAACAAAGCCTTTAGTTACATCATAACTTTCTTTATCAAAGCCTTTAGTTACATCATAACTTCCTTTAACAAAGCCTTTAGTTACATCATAACTTTCTTTATCAAAGCCTTTAGTTACATCATAACTTTCTTTATCAAAGCCTTTAGTTACATCATAACTTTCTTTATCAAAGCCTTTAGTTACATCATAACTTTCTTTATCAAAGCCTTTAGTTACATCATAACTTCCTTTAACAAAGCCTTTAGTTACATCATAACTTTCTTTATCAAAGCCTTTAGTTACATCGTAACTTAACTCTCTTTATCAAAGCCTTTAGTTACATCATAACTTCCTTTAACAAAGCCTTTAGTTACATCATAACTTCCTTTAACAAGCCTTTAGTTACATCATAACTTATCTCCCTTTAACAAAGCCTTTAGTTACATCATAACTCCCTTTAACGAAGCCTTTAGTTACATCATAACTTAACTCCCTTTAACAAAGCCTTTAGTTACATCATAACTCCCTTTAACAAAGCCTTTAGTTACATCATAACTTAACTCCCTTTAACAAAGCCTTTAGTTACATCATAACTCCCTTTAACAAAGCCTTTAGTTACATCATAACTTAACTCCTCATTTTAACAAAGCCTTTAGTTACATCGTAACTTAACTCCCTTTAACAAAGCCTTTAGCTACATCATAACTTAACTCCCTTTAACAAAGCCTTTAGTTACATCATAACTTTCTTTATCAAAGCCTTTAGTTACATCATAACTTCCTTTATCAAAACCTTTAGTTACATCATAACTTTCTTTAACAAAGCCTTTAGTTACATCATAACTTCCTTTAACAATGCCTTTAGCTACATCATAACTTAACTCCCTTTAACAAAGTCTTTAGTTACATCATAACTTCCTTTATCAAAGCCTTTAGTTACATCATAACTTCCTTTATCAAAGCCTTTAGTTACATCATAACTTTCTTTAACAAAGTCTTTAGTTACATCATAACTTCCTTTATCAAAGCTTTTAGTTACATCATAACTTCCTTTATCAAAGCCTTTAGTTACATCATAACTTCCTTTAACAAAGTCTTTAGTTACATCATAACTTCCTTTATCAAAGCCTTTAGTTACATCATAACTTTCTTTAACAAAGTCTTTAGTTACATCGTAACTTAACTCCCTTTAACAAAGTCTTTAGCTACATCATAACTCCCTTAAACAATGCCTTTAGTTACGTCATAACTTCCTTTAGCGGTCACGAGTAACGTGTTGACCAACAGGTCATGAGTTGAATGCATTTACGTCGAAAGTTGAGATCGCACCAGCTGTAGACGATGGGGTTAGCGACGCTGTTGAGGAAGTAGAGTCTGTAGAAGATGTTGAAGAAGACTTGTTGGGGCAGGTTAAAGTTAGCGTACTTGGCCGGGTTCTTGCTCTTGTAGATGGTCAGAATGAGGAATGGGAGGAATCCCAGAACGTAAATAGCGCTGATTATAATCAACATGGCCGTCATTCTCCCCAATGGCATGCGCCGTTTTTCCTTCTTTACATGTTCTGATGGACTTGAATAATCTTGGTGTGTTTGAGGTGAACTGTTTAAGTTTGATCCAGTATTGGATGTGTTGTCTTGTGGATGTGGATACGCTTGGATATCTCCGTGGTTTGAAACGTTTTCAGCCAATAAGTTCTCCTTTGCTTGTTTGTTTCATCAAACGTTCGAGGCTGTTTTCTTTGAGTTTGTGTTTCTATAAATTTGGACGCTGGGTTGAGATACTGTTCTGGGGAATTAACCTTGTTGTGATGTTCCTTCAGTGATGTGTCCAATGTTGAAGGGTACAGGGATTCAATCTCCGTCTTCGTATTAGTGATAGATTGAGGATTGGTGGTTTCAGAGTTTGTACCATCGACATCCGTGCCTGTTGTAGAATGAGACTTCATAGCGATGGATGATGGAGTATCGTCTATTGATCTATCAAAAGTATGATGTCCTGAACAGCAAAAACACTTTCAGCTCCCTGTGGAGCATAGGTCTTCAACAAACACAGGAAGAAAAGAAGAAGAAGTAGATGAAGAAGAGATGAAGCAGAAGTCTGTTTAAATTTTGTTCGGCCTTACCCATACCTGCGGTTATTGGGAGTCTCCAGGAGAACAGGTCTCTAGCTAACGTGTTCAAATCAGTAAAGTAAGGTAAAGTACGAGACTTCAACCGGCGTCTTAGCACGCGAGTTTACACCCATATGTGCTCGGCCGCCTATCCAGAAATGTTCGGAGATTTCTGGATAGTGTCGCCTCAAGCATCGAAACTCAGATGCGAGGCGACATTCCTCGCCTTCCCAGGGTACTACCCTGGTACCCATTTCTGCCAACGGCTGGGTCGACCGTGGGGGTGTTTCCAACCACGAGTACAATTCACACTGCTCCCAGCGGGAATCGAACACGGGTTGTCCGAACGCGGTAGTCCAGTCGGGTGGTTTTGCCAACTAGGCTACCAGGGCCCCCAGTTCAAATCAGTATTTTCTTACAGTATTTTTATTACGCTATTGTCAATGTACTAAAGGGAGGTCAAAAAGTAATGCACACCAATTTTTTTTTCGGCTAATAATAAAGATAGGAATAGGAAATTTTGCACACTTGGAATATGACATGTTCCAATTATGTGCACCAAATTGCACAGCATTTTGATAAATATTACGCAATCTATGAACCGTTAAAATGGAGCTTGTCAACAATGTCCGTTACAAACAGCGAATTGTCATAGAATTTATGGTTGCGGAAAAAGAAACTGTGGCAAACATTCATAAACGACTGTGTGCAGTGTACAAATGTTCTGCAGTCGATAGGAGCACAGTTAGTCGCTGGGTTCAGAGAATTAAAGCTGCAGAAAGTGTACGAGTGGAGCTGCATGATTTACCGCGTTCTTGACGTGTTGCCTCGGCTACCAGCACAGACATGTTAAACCGGGCTGATGCCATTATTCGTAAGGATAGGCGTATCACTAGTCAGCAATTGGCATTGCAGCTTACAGTCAGCAAGGGAAGTGCAATCGCAATTTTAAAACTCTCGGATATTCAAAGATTTGCGCTCGATGGGTTCCTCGGTGCCTAACAAATGATCACAGAGTTCAAAGGAAAACATTCTGTTCTGAATTGTTGGAGCGTTTCGGTGTTGAAGGAGAAATGTTTTTGTCAAAAATTGTTACCGGTGACGAAACGTGGGCACATTATTATGAGCCTGAAACAAAAATGCAGTCAATGGAATGGCATCATCCGCAGTCACCAAAAAGAAAAAAATTCAAAATATCTCCATCAGCCGGAAAGGTGATGATCACTGTCTTCTGGGACATTGATGGTGTGATTCTTGTTGATGTAATGACAAGAGGTGAGACAATCAACTCGACAGCTTACATCAATACACTGACAAAACTCAAAAATCGGTTCCACAGAGTTCGGCCTAATAAGCCATCTGCAGATTTGTTGCTTCAACATGACAATGCACGCCCTCACACAAGTCTGGTAACACGGGAAGCAATCAACAAATTTGGTTGGACTGTACTGCCCCATCCTCCTTACAGCCCTGATCTGGCTCCCTCAGATTTTCATCTGTTTGGACCACTCAAAAAATTCCTGCGTGGGACACACTTTGACAATGATGAGGATGTGATCCGTGCAGTTAAAAAATGGCTACGCGAGCAGGACAAAACTTGGTACAAACGAGGCATTCATGACCTAGTTTCGCGTTGGCGTAAGGCAATACGCTTGGACGGAGATTATGTTGAAAAATAGGTAGTGTAAAGGGGATGTTCAGCTACAATCTGTGAAAATTTCACACATTTTGCCCGAATAGTTTCCGAGAAAAAAAATTGGTGTGCATTACTTTTTGACCTCCCTACGTATGTGAGCCTTATAGTGTAGCTAATAGTGGACATTATTCAATTAGCGTTTGTGGGTCTTATTCATTTGACAACACTTTCAAAAATGTGTCATTTTCACATTTCAAGAGAGCTTTTTATTGTTGGTGTTTGAGAAAATGTCTTTTTTGCAAGAGTTAGAGAAAATGACACTTTTGTCAGCATTAGAGAAAATGACACTTTTGTCAGAGTTAGAGAAAATGACACTTTTGTTAGAGTTAGAGAAAATGACACTTTTGTTAGAGTTAGAGAAAATGACACTTTTGTTAGAGTTAGAGAAAATGACACTTTTGTTAGAGTTAGAGAAAATGACACTTTCGTCAGAGTTAGAGAAAATGACACTTTTGTCAGAGTTAGAGAAAATGACACTTTTGTCAGAGTTAGAGAAAATGACACTTTTGCCAGTGTTATAGAAAATGACATTGTTGTCAGTGTTAGAGAAAATGACATTGTTGTCAGTGTTAGAGAAAATGACACTTTTGTCAAAGTTAGAGAAAATGACACTTTTGTCAGAGTTAGAGAAAATGACACTTTTGTCAGAGTTAGAGAAAATGATTTATTTTTTTGTGTTTTAGTAAATGACACTTTTGTTAGAGTTAGAGAAAATGACACTTTTGTCAGAGTTAGAGAAAATGACACTTTTGTCAGAGTTAGAGAAAATGACACTTTTGTTAGAGTTAGAGAAAATGACACTTTTGTCAGAGTTAGAGAAAATGACACTTTTGTTAGAGTTAGAGAAAATGATTTATTTTTTAGTGTTTTAGTAAATGACTCTTTTGTCAGTGTTTGAGAATAAAATGCTGTAGACAAATTTTCAAAATATCATTTCATTATCAGTAATTGCATTCAAATTACATCAGATCCTGTTTTTATTTCAGACCGACACCCAGATCCTGTTTTTCTGCGTCCCTGCAACATTGTCAGGCAATTTGAGCAGCAGGTGCCATCTTGTGTTTAATGAAATATTTAATTTGACAAACTTAAGTTATTCTCTAACGGCCTGCATGGAAAAAAGCTTCAACTGAGATAAGATAAATTTAAATATGTTAGCTACATCATAACTTCATTTAACAAAACCTTTAGCTACATCATAACTTCATTTAACAAAACCTTTAGCTACATCATAACTTCATTTAACAAAACCTTTAGCTACATCATAACTTCATTTAACAAAACCTTTAGCTACATCATAACTTCATTTAACAAAACCTTTAGCTACATCATAACTTCATTTAACAAAGCCTTTAGTTGCATCATAACTTCATTTAACAAAACCTTTAGCTACATCATAAATTCATTTAACAAAACCTTTAGCTACATCATAACTTCATTTAACAAAGCCTTTAGTTGCATCATAACACCCTTTAGCACAGCCTTTAGCTGCATCATAACTTCATTTCTCAAAGCCTTTAGTTACATCATAACTTCACTTAGCCAAGACTGTAGCTACATCATAACTTCATTTAACAAAGCCTTTAGTTACATCATAACTCCCTTTAGCACAGCCTTTAGCTACATCATAACTCCATTTATCAAAGCCTTTAGCTGCATCATAACTCCATTTATCACAACCTTTAGTTACACCATAACTCCATTTAGCCAAGACTGTAGATACATCATAACTCCATTTATCAAAGCCTTTAGCTACATCATAACTCCCTTTAGCAAAGCCTTTAGTTATATCATAACTCCCTTTAGAACAGCCTTTAGTTACATCATAACTACCTTTAGCAAAGCCTTTAGTTATATCATAACTCCCTTTAGAGCAGCCTTTAGTTACATCATAACTCCCTTTAGCAAAGCCTTTAGTTACATCATACCTCCATTTAGCCAAGACTATAGATACATTTTATAACTCACTTTAGCAAGCCCTTTTGTTACATCATAACTCTATTTAGCCAAAACTGTAGTTACATCATAACTTCATTTAGCCAAGACTGTAGTTACATCATAACTCCATTTAACAAGGACTTTAGTTACATCCTACAACCCTTTAGCAAAAACTTTAGCTACATTATAACTCTCTTTATCAAAGCCTTTAGCTACATCATAACTCCCTTTATCAAAACCTTTAGCTACATCATAACGTCATTTAACAAAACCTTTAGCTACATCATAAGTTAATTTAACAAAGCCTTTAGCTACATTATAATTATCTTTAACAAAACCTTTAGCTACATCATAACTTCATTGAACAAAGCCTTTAGCTACATTATAACTCTCTTTATCAAAGCCTTTAGCTACATTATAACTCTCTTTAACAAAGCCTTTAGCTACATATTAACTCTCTTCAGCAAAGCCTTTAGCTACATTATAACTCTCTTTAACAAAGCCTTTAGCTACATTATAACTCTCTTCAGCAAAGCCTTTAGTTACATTATAACTCTCTTTAACAAAGCCTTTAGCTACATTATAACTCTCTTTAACAAAGCCTTTAGCTACATTATAACTCTCTTTATCAAAGCCTTTAGCTACATTATAACTGTCTTTAACAAATTATTTAGCTAAACCATAACTCCCTTTTTCAAAGCCTTTAGCTACATCATCACCATCATCATGTGCCATACCGGTTGGCGTAGGTGATCATGTCCCTCCACAATCTTCTATCTAGAGTGCATCGTATCAGTTATGTTGTTGACTGTTTTCCATGCCATGACACCAAGCTATCCAGTATTTTCTCTCTTTGTCGTCCGCGATATCTCTTTCCTTCTATTTTGCCAGTTGTAACCAAGTATTCTAAATTTCCTCTTCTTATGATGTGCCCGAAAAATGTTGATTGCTTCTTTCTGATGTTATTTAAGACCTCCATTTTTGTGTTGGACTCTTTGAGAACTTTCTCATTGTCTTTTTAGCTGTCCAGGGAACTTTCAGCATTCTTCTGTGACATCCCATCTCTGTGGCCTCTAATCGTCTTTTCATTTGTTTGTCTACTGTCCATGATTCGCTTCCATAGGTCAGAATTGGTTCTATATAGCACCGATGTACTCTCTTTCTCATTTTTATTGACATTGATTTGTTGCATAAGATATTTCTCATTTTCTGAAATGCTATTTTGGCCTGAGCTGTTCTGCTTTTTATTTTTGTGGTGCATCTCCCATCTGATGTAATTATTGTGCCCAAATTTTTGAAACGTTGTACTTGTTTCAGATTTGTCTCGTTTATTTTTATGCTGCATGATGGTGATGATTGTTTCTTCGATATAACCATTACTTCTGTTTTCTTACTATTCAGACTAAGACCTTTCTTGTTGCTTTCTTCTACTATTATGTCTATCATTTCATGTAGTTCGTTAGATACATCATAACTCCCTTCAACAAAGCCTTTAGCTACACCATAATTCCCTTTAACAAAGCCTTTAGCTGAACATAACTTCCTTTTTCAAAGCTTTTAGTTACATCATAACTCTCTTTATCAAAGCCTTTAGTTACATCATAACTTCATTTAACAAAGCCTTTAGTTACATTATAACTTCATTTAACAAAGTCTTTAGTTACATCATAATTTCTTTTAACAAAGCCTTTAGTTATATCATAACTCCCTTTAGAGCAGCCTTTAGTTACATCATAACACCCTTTAGCAAAGCCTTTAGTTACATCATACCTCCATTTAGCCAAGACTATAGATACATTTTATAACTCACTTTAGCAAGCCCTTTTGTTACATCATAACTCTATTTAGCCAAAACTGTAGTTACATCATAACTCCATTTAGCCAAGACTGTAGATACACCATAACTCACTTTAGCAAGGCCTTTAGTTACATCATAACTTCATTTAGCCAAGACTGTAGTTACATCATAACTCCATTTAGCCAAGACTGTAGATACACTATAACTCACTTTATCAAGGCCTTTAGATACATACATAACTCCATTTAACAAGGACTTTAGTTACATCCAACAACCCTTTAGCAAAAACTTTAGCTACATTATAACTCTCTTTATCAAAGCCTTTAGCTACATCATAACTCCCTTTATCAAAACCTTTAGCTACATCATAACGTCATTTAACAAAACCTTTAGCTACATCATAAGTTAATTTAACAAAGCCTTTAGCTACATTATAACTATCTTTAACAAAACCTTTAGCTACATCATAACTTCATTTAACAAAGCCTTTAGCTACATTATAACTCTCTTTATCAAAGCCTTTAGCTACATTATAACTCTCTTTAACAAAGCCTTTAGCTACATATTAACTCTCTTCAGCAAAGCCTTTAGCTACATTATAACTCTCTTTAACAAAGCCTTTATTTACATCCTAACTTTCTTTATCAAAGCCTTTCGCTACATCATAACTCCCTTTATCAAAGCCTTTAGTTACATCATAACTTCATTTAACAAAGCCTTTAGTTACATCATAACTTTCTTTATCAAAGCCTTTAGTTACATCATAACTTCCTTTAACAAAGCCTTTAGTTACATCATAACTTTCTTTATCAAAGCCTTTAGTTACATCATAACTTTCTTTATCAAAGCCTTTAGTTACATCATAACTTTCTTTATCAAAGCCTTTAGTTACATCATAACTTTCTTTATCAAAGCCTTTAGTTACATCATAACTTCCTTTAACAAAGCCTTTAGTTACATCATAACTTTCTTTATCAAAGCCTTTAGTTACATCGTAACTTAACTCTCTTTATCAAAGCCTTTAGTTACATCATAACTTCCTTTAACAAAGCCTTTAGTTACATCATAACTTCCTTTAACAAAGCCTTTAGTTACATCAAAACTTAACTCCCTTTAACAAAGCCTTTAGTTACATCATAACTCCCTTTAACAAAGCCTTTAGTTACATCATAACTTAATTCCTTTTAACAAAGCCTTTAGTTACATTATAACTCTCTTTATCAAAGCCTTTAGCTACATTATAACTCTCTTTAACAAAGCCTTTAGCTACATATTAACTGTCTTCAGCAAAGCCTTTAGCTACATTATAACTCTCTTTAACAAAGCCTTTAGCTACATTATAACTCTCTTCAGCAAAGCCTTTAGCTACATTATAACTCTCTTTAACAAAGCCTTTAGCTACATTATAACTCTCTTTAACAAAGCCTTTAGCTACATTATAACTCTCTTTATCAAAGCCTTTAGCTACATTATAACTCTCTTTAACAAAGCCTTTAGCTACATATTAACTCTCTTCAGCAAAGCCTTTAGCTACATTATAACTCTCTTTAACAAAGCCTTTAGCCACATTATAACTCTCTTCAGCAAAGCCTTTAGCTACATTATAACTCTCTTTAACAAAGCCTTTAGCTACATTATAACTCTCTTTAACAAAGCCTTTAGCTACATTATAACTCTCTTTATCAAAGCCTTTAGCGACATTATAACTGTCTTTAACAAATTATTTAGCTAAACCATAACTCCCTTTTTCAAAGCCTTTAGCTACATCATCACCATCATCATGTGCCATACCGGTTGGCGTAGGTGATCATGTCCCTCCACAATCTTCTATCTAGAGTGCATCGTATCAGTTATGTTGTTGACTGTTTTCCATGCCATGACACCAAGCTATCCAGTATTTTCTCTCTTTGTCGTCCGCGATATCTCTTTCCTTCTATTTTGCCAGTTGTAACCAAGTATTCTAAATGTCCTCTTCTTATGATGTGCCCGAAAAATGTTGATTGCTTCTTTCTGATGTTATTTAAGACCTCCCTTTTTGTGTTGGACTCTTTGAGAACTTTCTCATTGTCTTTTTAGCTGTCCAGGGAACTTTCAGCATTCTTCTGTGACATCTCATCTCTGTGGCCTCTAATCGTCTTTTCATTTGTTTGTCTACAGTCCATGATTCGCTTCCATAGGTCAGAATTGGATCTATATAGCACCGATGTACTCTCTTTCTCATTTTTATTGACATTGATTTGTTGCATAAGATATTTCTCATTTTCTGAAATGCTATTTTGGCCTGAGCTGTTCTGCTTTTTATTTTTGTGGTGCATCTCCCATCTGATGTAATTATTGTGCCCAAATTTTTGAAACGTTGTACTTGTTTCAGATTTGTCTCGTTTATTTTTATGCTGCATGATGGTGATGATTGTTTCTTCGATATAACCATTACTTCTGTTTTCTTACTATTCAGACTAAGACCTTTCTTGTTGCTTTCTTCTACTATTATGTCTATCATTTCATGTAGTTCGTTAGATACATCATAACTCCCTTCAACAAAGCCTTTAGCTACACCATAATTCCCTTTAACAAAGCCTTTAGCTGAACCGTAACTTCCTTTATCAAAGCTTTTAGTTACATCATAACTCTCTTTATCAAAGCCTTTAGTTACATCATAAATTCATTTAACAAAGCCTTTAGTTACATTATAACTTCATTTAACAAAGTCTTTAGTTACATCATAATTTCTTTTAACAAAGCCTTTAGTTACATCATAACTCCCTTTAACAAAGCCTTTATTTACATCATAACTCCCTTTAACAAAGCCTTTCGCTACATCATAACTCCCTTTAGAGCAGCCTTTAGTTACATCATAACTCCCTTTAGCAAAGCCTTTAGTTACATCATACCTCCATTTAGCCAAGACTATAGATACATTTTATAACTCACTTTAGCAAGCCCTTTTGTTACATCATAACTCTATTTAGCCAAAACTGTAGTTACATCATAACTCCATTTAGCCAAGACTGTAGATACACCATAACTCACTTTAGCAAGGCCTTTAGCTACATCATAACGTCATTTAACAAAACCTTTAGCTACATCATAAGTTAATTTAACAAAGCCTTTAGCTACATTATAACTATCTTTAACAAAACCTTTAGCTACATCATAACTTCATTTAACAAAGCCTTTAGCTACATTATAACTCTCTTTATCAAAGCCTTTAGCTACATTATAACTCTCTTTAACAAAGCCTTTAGCTACATATTAACTCTCTTCAGCAAAGCCTTTAGCTACATTATAACTCTCTTTAACAAAGCCTTTATTTACATCATAACTTTCTTTATCAAAGCCTTTCGCTACATCATAACTCCCTTTATCAAAGCCTTTAGTTACATCATAACTTCATTTAACAAAGCCTATAGTTACATCATAACTTTCTTTATCAAAGCCTTTAGTTACATCATAACTTCCTTTAACATAGTCTTTAGTTACATCATAACTTTCTTTATCAAAGCCTTTAGTTACATCATAACTTTCTTTATCAAAGCCTTTAGTTACATCATAACTTTCTTTATCAAAGCCTTTAGTTACATCATAACTTTCTTTATCAAAGCCCTTAGTTACATCATAACTTCCTTTAACAAAGCCTTTAGTTACATCATAACTTTCTTTATCAAAGCCTTTAGTTACATCGTAACTTAACTCTATTTATCAAAGCCTTTAGTTACATCATAACTTCCTTTAACAAAGCCTTTAGTTACATCATAACTTAACTCCCTTTAACAAAGCCTTTAGTTACATCATAACTCCCTTTAACAAAGCCTTTAGTTACATCATAACTTAACTCCCTTTAACAAAGCCTTTAGTTACATCATAACTCCCTTTAACAAAGCCTTTAGTTACATCATAACTTAACTCCCTTTAAAATAGCCTTAAGTTACATCATAACTCCCTTTAACAAAGCCTTTAGTTACATTATAACTCTCTTTGTCAAAGCCTTTAGCTACATTATAACTCTCTTTAACAAAGCCTTTAGCTACATATTAACTCTCTTCAGCAAAGCCTTTAGCTACATTATAACTCTCTTTAACAAAGCCTTTAGCTACATTATAACTCTCTTCAGCAAAGCCTTTAGCTACATTATAACTCTCTTTAACAAAGTCTTTAGTTACATCATAACTTTCTTTATCAAAGCCTTTAGTTACATCATAACTTCCTTTATCAAAGCCTTTAGTCACATCATAACTTCCTTTATCAAAGCCTTTAGTTACATCATAACTTTCTTTATCAAAGCCTTTAGTTACATCATAACTTCCTTTTTCAAAGCCTTTAGTTACATCATAACTTCCTTTATCAAAGCCTTTAGTTACATCATAACTTCCTTTATCAAAGCCTTTAGTTACATCATAACTTTCTTTAACAAAGCCTTTAGTTACATCATAACTTCCTTTAACAAAGTCTTTAGTTACATCGTAACTTGCCTCCCTTTAACAAGCTACATCATAACTCCCTTTAACAATGCCTTTAGTTACGTCATAACTCCCTTTAGCGGTCACGAGTAACGTGTTGACCGACAGGTCAGGAGTTGAATGCATTTACGTCGAAAGTTGAGATCGCACCAGCTGTAGACGATGGGGTTAGCGACGCTGTTGAGGAAGTAGAGTCTGTAGAAGATGTTGAAGAAGACTTGTTGGGGCAGGTTAAAGTTAGCGTACTTGACCGGGTTCTTGCTCTTGTAGATGGTCAGAATGAGGAATGGGAGGAATCCCAGAACGTAAATAGCGCTGATTATAATCAACATGGCCGTCATTCTCCCCAATGGCATGCGCCGTTTTTCCTTCTTTACTTGTTCTGATGGACTTGAATAATCTTGGTGTGTTTGAGGTGAACTGTTTAAGTTTGATCCAGTATTGGATGTGTTGTCTTGTGGATGTGGATACGGCTGGATATCTCCGTGGTTTGAAACGTTTTCAGCCAATAAGTTCTCCTTTACTTGTTTTGTTTCATCAAACGTTTGAGGCTGTTTTCTTTGAGTTTGTGTTTCTATAAATTTGGACGTTGGGTTGAGATATTGTTCTGGGGAATTAACCTTGTTGTGATGTTCCTTCAGTGATGTGTCCAATGTTGAAGGGTACAGGGATTCAATCTCCGTCTTCGTATTAGTGATAGATTGAGGAT
The DNA here is from genome assembly GCA_032433765.1 of Megaustenia siamemsis. NCBI lineage: Eukaryota > Metazoa > Mollusca > Gastropoda > Stylommatophora > Ariophantidae > Megaustenia > Megaustenia siamemsis. The sequence goes on along the minus strand of JAVIAB010000101.1, from coordinate 7,201,089 downwards.
TGGTGGTTTCAGAGTTTGTACCATCGACATCCGTGCCTGTTGTAGAATGAGACTTCATAGCGATGGATGATGGAGTATCGTCTATTGATCTATCAAAAGTATGATGTCCTGAACAGCAAAAGATGTGACTCATAGCTGACCCTTGAGTAGCTGGTTGAGTCTTTGGGGTATCTGCCGGAGGGATGATTCGAATAGCAACTGCCGATTTGTGTCTTGATGTGGATTTAGCGTTTTTGTCTTTAACAGTTATCTCTACAGAGGCCCCGTGATACTTGCTATGCTTCCAGGCGGTGACGCCAATGAAGATGTAGAGGACAATGATGGAGATGCTCAAGGTGAGGTAGAGAAGAATAAAGAGGACGTTGTTGAGGAGAGGCCAGACGGTGTTGAAGTAGTCATCATCGGCGAAACAGTCGTAGCCGCTGATGTTCGGACATGGCGTCTCCCTGGTTCTGACTCCATAGATGATGATGTAGGGGATGGAGAAGATAAAGGCGAGGAGGACGCTGCCAAGGCTGGCGACGATCGCTTGTTTGACTGTCATCTGCCACCCATAGGGTCGACACACTTTACGGTACCTGAAAGAAAGAACATTGTTTATGTCAAGTGAGTACTCACAACCGATGTATAGAATGTGTAACGCCATTTACTGGAGTATTTAATGTGCTTATAAGAAAGATTTAGCCTCTTAAGATGGCATCTATTCTTTTTCTTGTATTAACACTATACATGTAAAAGATAATGAATCTGCGCTTTATATATACATTTTGGTATATATATATATATATATATATATATATATATATATATATATCATTATCATCATCGTTGAGTGCCGTCTCCGCATCTAAGGTTGGCTACCATCGAGCGTCAGTCCGCTCTGCCTCTAGCTTTGATGGTGTAGGTTGGCAAAGGCTGACTTATCCATTGTTTGATACTATTCGTCCATGTTAGTTTTGGTCTGCCTCTGCCTCTTTTACCTTGTATTTTCCCCTCCAAGATTACTTTTAGTAGGCTGCTGTATTTTTAACATGCCCTAAAAAATCGCATTTGTTTTGTTTGAATTTTGTTTAGTAGTTCTCTTTTCATTTTTAGTTGTTTTAAGACTTCATTGGTTGTTTTCTTTTCTTTCCATCCAGTTCCTCCTATTCTTCTCTATATCCACATTTCAAAGGCTTACATTTTTGGTTATGTTCTCTTGCCTAATATCCATGTTTTTTTGCACGATACAGGAATCTTAAGACGATACACGCATTTTGCTTTTCTTAGTTTTAAAATTACTGTTTGACATACCTATTATTTTGTTTATTTCAGTTTTACATTTTCCATCACTGGTTGTAGTATGTCCAAAGGTAGTTGTAGCTCTGAACTGGGAACCTATACTTTACTTTAATAAGATACAGCTGTAAGAAACATAGTACAGACCTTATTACTGCCACGATAAGCAATGATATCGCTCCGCCAACAGCAGTGAACGATCCCAGAAAGACGGTGACCTTACACAGGTCAGGGCGACTGAAGTTCCAGGTATCAAACATGGTAGTTATCGCAGCTGTGGGTGAAGGTCATGCACGTTAGTTAATGTAGTATGTGTTAGAGGTAAGGAAAAGAAAAACCCTTTTAACAACATGAAATATTTAACAAGTTAATCATCATCATCAAATGCCAGGGCTGCTGGCGTAGGTGATCATGTCTCTCCATAACTTTAGATCTCGACAGTCACTTATCATTTCTATTGTTGACCTTCTGCCAAGCCATTCTCTTAATTAAGCTGCCTGATATTTTTTCTCTTTGCTTCCCTCTATCTCTTTGTCCCTCAATTTTCCCAGGCTTACAAGCTAATAATTGAACGAAAAAAGTGAGAACAAATTTAATAAACGTTCATGTATGATGCAGAAGCATGGACACTAAATAAGAAAACAGCCACAAGTAAGATTTAAGGAAGAATAGGAAATATTGTGTAAACAGAGAAGAAAATTTTAAAAAGTGAAGTAATGAAACATCTGAAAACGAAGAACGAACAAAAGTAAACAAATGGCATTTGTTGGAAACATTAAGGAACACATTCATTTACTAACAATTAAAGAATAGAAAATACATGTCAAACGATGGTTAAAGTAAAGGTAAAGGTAAGAGACTTAAACTGTAGTCTTAGCACACGTGTTTCCACCCATATGTGATCGGCCGCCTATCCAGAAATGTTCGGAGATTTCTGGATAGTGTCGCCTCAAGCATCGAAATTCACGATGCGACATTCTTCACCTTTCCAGGGTAATACCCTGGTACCCATTTCTGCCAACGGCTGGGTCGACCGTGGGGGTATTTTTTTTCCCAACCACGAGTACAATTCACACTTCTCCCAGCGGGTATCGAACACGGGTTGTCCGAACGTCGGAAGTCTAGTCGGGTGGTTTTCCCAACTCGGCTACCGAGGCCCCCAAACGATGGTTATGGTTAGTCGAAGGACCCGGTATCACTGCAAACAAATTATAATCCACAATCCATCCGTGTCAGTGGAATCATCATATTTAAAATTCATCTTATTGAAGGATCCAAACAAAGAAAGGCAGCGGCAGTCCCCATCATAGCAGCTACAGCTCACGACAGAAAATAAAGCCAAGCGGCACCGAAAGAGAACGCAGCTGAACTGCCCTTCGTCATACGATACCATCATTTATCGTAAGCAATTGGAATATCGAAACACGATCCGGATGAAAAAAAACACAGAAGTTAAACAATATAGAGGCTAACGTGCGCTCATAACATCAAGAGTTGGACGGGAGAACCTAGGACATATTGTACCATTAAGGCGAGTGACAGGCTGATCCATAATAGCCAACCTTCGACGTGGAGACGGCACAAGATGATGGTGTTCGTTGTAAAGGTTAAAGGTTACACTTGGTATTTATGCAGATTTAGGTCCCCTCGTAGATATATATATATATATATATATATATATATATATATATATATATATATATGACGGCAATACATGAGCAGATGGCACGGAGGAGGCAATAAGTGATTGTTTTCGGTTTGAAGCAGGAGTCAAACAGCGGTGTATAATATCCCCATTGCTGACTGGGAACCTATAATTTACTTTAATAAGATACAGCTACCAATCTAAATAACAAACTTCTTCTTCCTCTTTCCTTCCTCATCTGCCTTTCAGCGTCGAGGGGAGATATAATTTGCGGTCTTTTGCTCTTCTGTTCGCCTTTGCTGTTGGCCTCTGCTGCTGTTATGTTTCCTAGTGCTTCTAATATTCCATCGATCCATCTTTTTCGTGGTCGACCTATAGGTCTGGTGTTCTCACAACGTTTGTTGAAGGCTCGTTGTGTTTTGATCTTTCTGTCTTGTCACGTGGCCAAAACATTTTATCTGTTGTTTCCTTATATATTCTATGGTGGGGGCTATTCCTAGTTTTTTTCTCAGTTCTTCATGTCTGATCTTATCTTTCAGACTGCTTCCTGTCATTCGTCTAACACATTTCATCTTTGTAGAGGTTATTTTTCTTATTGTTCTTGCATCTAGGGTCCAGACTGGCATTGGTAGCACAGCATTGGGATGAAGATTGTATTGTATAGTGCTCGTTTTGCCTCCAGAGTTATTTCCTTGTTGGACAATTGCGATGATAACTGCCCAGTGATTTAACAAGCTTTGTTGCATCTTGATTCTATCTCTGCTGTTTGAGAATTATCGTTTGTCATTAAACTTCCTAGGTATGAATTCCTCTACTTGTTTTAGTTGTCTGCCTTCTATAGTTATGTTAATGTTCTGTTTATTTTTGGCGACATTCATGACTTCTGTTTTGTTGATGTTGATTTTCATGTTGTATTTTGTGACTGAGATGTTGAGTTTGTTTAAGTGTCCTTGTAGGTCTTCTATTGTTTCACGTATTAGTGCCTGATCGTCTGCAAATAAAAGCTCGTTGATCTCCCCTGTCTCTGATGGGTAGGTTGCATTGTTCTTTTTCAATATCTTGGGTATATTAGGGATTATTCTAGGAGGATAGTACGCACCCCTGTCTTACACCTGATTTAACTTCGAAGTGGTCTGTGTAGCCTGCTGCTGTTCTGACCATGCAGCTGCTGTTGATGTAAAGACTTTTAATAAGGTTGTGTTAGATGTTGGCTTACTCCGTACGTTGTTAGTATCTCCCACAGTTGTTCTCTGTTTACTCTGTCGAATGTTTTTTTCCTGGTCAAAAACAAACTAAGAATAGCAAAATGTTACATCTTCTCAATATTCCTATATGGTGCAGAAACACGGACATTGGACAAGAAAACTGAACAAAAAATTGAAGTCTTTGAAATGTGGATTTATAGAAGAATAGGTAGAATTGGATGGGAATAAAGAAAAGAAACGATGAAGTTTTAAAACAACTAAAAATGAAAAGAGAACTACCAAACACAATCAGAACAAGACAAATGCAATTTTTGGGACATGTTAAAAGACACAACAGCTTAATAAAAGTAATATTGGAAGGGAAAATATAAGGTAAAAGAGGCAGATGTAAGACCAAGACGAACATGGACGAGTAACATCAAAAGATGGGCAAGTCAACCTATGACAAACTGCAACATCAAAGCAAGAGACAGAGTGGAATGGCGCTCCATGGTAGCCAACCTTCGATGATGATGATGATTTGGAATTTGGGGCGAGAATCAAGGCAAAAGAAATGAAAATAAATTCATAAAATTGCGAAGCTATAGTAAAGCTGAATGTGGAGGAGAAATGAAAAATTAGAAAAATGTGTAAAGTTAAAGCTTTATGTAATTGATAGACGACACAATTTTTAACACTGTTTCGGCGCAATAGGCCTTTAGCAGGAACAAACAAACAACACACACACATATGTAAGATGTAAGTAAATGTCTTATTTACAAGACATACCACGATAAAAACACACAGATTCGAACTCATCCCACTTACTTGGAATAGCTCCAACGTTGGCCACTAGATCAAAGCTGGCGATGGTCATGATAAGAACTTTAGTTGGGTTCAGCCGCACCTTCTTGGAGTAGACCACCAGCACCAGAATGTTGCCTACCAGCCCGACCACGGCGAAGATAACCAGCATAACCACAGCTGGGATCATAGCCTTGTCGCTCATCTCATCCAGTTGTTGAAGGAAATCATCCACTGAATCGTTGCTGATGCTGCAGTTGTTCATATCCATTTCTTCCTTTCGTCCTTCCTTCCTTCCTTTCGTCCTTCCTTCCTCCCTTCCCGATTTCCAATAATTCGAAAGTAGATACTTTACAATGAAGGTATTTTGACTGAGATCACGATTCTAGATACTTTACAATGAAGGTATTTTGACTGAGATCACGATTCTAGATACTTTACAATGAAGGTATTTTGACTGAGATCACGATTCTAGATACTTTACAATAAAGGTATTTTGACTGAGATCACGATTCTAGATACTTTACAATAAAGGTATTTTGACTGAGATCACGATTCTAGATACTTTACAATAAAGGTATTTGGACTGAGATCACGATTCTAGATACTTTACAATAAAGGTATTTTGACTGAGATCACGATTCTAGATACTTTACAATAAAGGTATTTTGACTGCGATCACGATTCTAGATACGTTACAATGAAGGTATTTTGACTGAGCTCACGATTCTAGATACTTTACAATGAAGGTATTTTGACTGAGCTCACGATTCTAGATACTTTACAATGAAGGTATTTTGACTGAGATCACGATTCTAGATACTTTACAACGAAGGTATTTTGACTGAGATCACGATTCTTGCCACTCGTTTGTCATATACAAGTTTAAAACAATGCATGAAAGCACAGGAATCATTTTAATTATCCGTCATCTGTGTACCGATGAGATCTGATGTCTAGTCCTATCTGAGAATGACTTTAAAATATAACTCAACAGTAAATGTTTATTAAATAGGCTTGTCCATGTGGCTAAAATTTACAGTTCACGTTTCTCGTATATAGCATTGGAAACTGGAGCCATGGATAAAGACATGCTGGTTCGTTGTTAAAGCAATACTTGATGATGTAGATGAAGTCATAAATCCGGTCTAAGAGTACATAGCGTGGATCTTGTATTTGTGATCAAAACGAACGCGGTGCAGGTCGGTTAACGGTAGACAGTCTAGAAAACCAGACCTTAGACTGTGCGATGTTTTTAGAAAGTATGCGATAATTCATCGCGAAGATTCTCTGATAAAGTATTTATCGCGAGATCTCTGTGTACGCGTGAATTCAATATTCCCTGGAATGGAATTCATTCTTGGCACATCGATATAGTATGCTGTATTGATTCATGGAGGTAAGGAAGAAACAGATCGATGAGTCATTAGCGAAGACCCCTTGTCGTTGTTTATATCAAGAACCTAGGAAACAGAAAATATGCCATTATGTTTAAACAAAATAAAACAATGATTTTATGCATGCGAAACATGGACAATATCTTAAAAATGGCAAAATATAATTTTAAAAAACTGGGAAAAAAACGCACGGTATTATAAGATCTCATATTTTCACAAAATTATCACATATTAGAAAGGCATACGCATATGTCATATTAAAACACTACAAACAGAAGACAAAGAGAATCGTGTAACAATATGTAGTTTAAAGATCACATTATCATCAAGTGCCATACCTGTTGACGTAGGAGATCATGTCCTTCCACAATCTTCTATCTACAGTGCATCGTATCAGTTCTGTTGTTGACTGTTTTCCATGCCATGACACCAAGCTATCCAGTATTTTCTCTCTATGAAGTCAAAGAAAAGAATAAAGTTAAATCCGCCATCCAGGAAAGATAAAGGCTTTCTATCTATGAGACGAAATACGCATTCTGGAGAAAGTCGTAGGGAGTCCGGGTCGTCGAAAAGACAAAGAGGAATACCAAGGTACTCTTTGAGAAGACAGGTGGAAGCATAGATGAAGATGATAGTGAAGACATCTTCCAAAAGATCATGATCTTAAAAGAATGGCAAGAAACAGAACGGCCTGGGAAGTGACTGTTAAAAACCTTTGCTCCACAAGGAGCTGAAATGTAAAAGAAAAAGATGTATCTTGATTGAAGGCCTAGCAAAGACCATTCTTTGAACTTTGAAAGGAGCGAGATGGAGACGTAGGTAGAGAAGGAGTTGAAATTATAACATTAAAGAATGGGCAGGCATCGACTTCGCAGAGACAAAAAGAGTGACTGAAGATAGAAAACAATGGAGAAAGTTGGCGCAGTCTACAGTACTTCTCTAAAGAACTCTAACAGTATGGTATTATGAAGACCTCTAACATTATGGTATGATGAAGACCTCTAACATTATGGTATTATGAAGACCTCTAACATTATGGTATGATGAAGACAACTAACATTATGGTATGATGAAAACCTCTAACATTATGGTATGATGAAAACCTCTAACATTATGGTATGATGAAAACCTCTAACATTATGGTATGATGAAGACAACTAACATTATGTATGATGAAGACAACTAACATTATGGTGTGATGAAGACAACTAACATTATGGTATGATGAAGACAACTAACATTATGGTATGATGAAGACAACTAACATTATGGTATGATGAAGACAACTAACATTATGGTATGATGAAGACAACTAACATTATGGTGTGATGAAGACAACTAACATTATGGTATGATGAAGACCTCTAACATTATGGTATGATGAAGACAACTAACATTATGGTATGATGAAGACCTCTAACATTATGGTATGATGAAGACAACTAACATTATGGTATGATGAAGACAACTAACATTATGGTATGATGAAGACCTCTAACATTATGGTATGATGAAGACCTCTAACATTATGGTATGATGAAGACCTCTAACATTATGGTATGATGAAGACAACTAACATTATGGTATGATGAAGACAACTAACATTATGGTATGATGAAGACAACTAACATTATGGTGTGATGAAGACAACTAACATTATGTTATGATGAAGACCTCTAACATTGTGGTATGATGAAGACAACTAACATTATGGTATGATGAAGACAATTAACATTATGGTATGATGAAGACAACTAACATTATGGTGTGATAAAGACCTCTAACATTATGGTGTGATGAAGACCTCTAACATTATGGTGTGATGAAGACCTCTAACATTATGGGGTGATGAAGACCTCTAACATTATGGTATGATGAAGACCTCTAACATTATGGCATGATGAAGACCTCTAACATTATGGTGTGATGAAGACCTCTAACATTATGGTATGATGAAGACCTCTAACATTATGGTGTGATGAAGACCTCTAACATTATGGTATGATGAAGACAACTAACATTATGGTATGATGAAGACCTCTAACATTATGGTATGATGAAGACCTCTAACATTATGGTGTGATGAAGACAACAAACATTATGGTTTGATGAAGACAACTAACATTATGGTATGATGAAGACTTCTAACATTATGGTGTGATGAAGACCTCTAACATTATGGTATGATGAAGACCTCTAACATTATGGTATAATGAAGAGCTCTAACATTATGGTATAATGAAGACCTCTAACATTATGGTATGATGAAGACCTCTAACATTATGGTATGATGAAGACCTCTAACATTATGGTATAATGAAGAGCTCTAACATTATGGTATGATGAAGACCTCTAACATTATGGTATAATGAAGAGCTCTAACATTATGGTATGATGAAGACCTCCAACATTATGGTGGGATGAAGACCTCCAACATTATGGTGGGATGAAGGAAAGAAGTAAAATATTAAAATAAGTCGATGTAAAACTAAACCACCAATCCCCCAACCCATCCCTATTCCACTTTCCACTAGTCATCATCATCATGAGCCATACCTGTTGGCGTAGGCGATCATGTCCCTCCACAATCTTCTATCTACAGTGCATTGTATCATTTCTGTTGTTGACTGTTTTCCATGCCATGACACCAAGCTATCCAGTATTTCTCTCTTTGTCGTCCGCGATCTCTCTTTCCTTTTTATTTTGCCAGTTGTGACCAAGTATTCCAACTTTACTCTTCTCATGATGTGCCCGAAAAATGTTGATTGTTTCTTTCTGATGTTTTTTTAAGAGCTCCCTTTTTGTTTTGGCCTCTGAGAATGTCCTCATTGGTCTTTTTTAGTTGTCCAGGGAACTTTCAAAATTCTTCTGAGAAATCCCATCTCTGTGGCCTCTAACAGTTGTTTTATTTGTTTGTCTACTGTCCATGATTCGCATCCATAGGTCAGGATTGGTTCTACACAGCCCCGATGAACTTTCTATCTCACTTCTATTGACATAGATTTGTTGCATAAGATATTTTTCATTTTCAGAAATGCTATTTTGGCCTGAGCTATTCTGCTTTTTATTTCTGTGGTTAATCTTCCATCTAGTGTTACAAAGAAAATCAAAATGTCACAAAGTGTTAAACCGCCCCCCCCCCCAATTCCCCATAATGTTAATTATTATTTGTTAAATGTTGCCATATTAACTTATATCTAACGCACAGTCATAATATTAACAAATATAAAATGTACAGTCAGAATATTAACAAATATAAAATGTACAGTCATAACATTAATATATATAAAATATGCAGTCATAATATTAACACATATATAGTGCACAGTCCGTATGTTAACAAATATCTGAGGTACAGTCAAAATGTTAACATACATCTAAGGCATAGTCGAAATAGTAACATATATCTAACTCATACTCAGAATGTTAACAGATATCAAACTCACAGTCAGAATGTTAAAAAATATCTGATACAGTCACAATGTTAACACATATCTCACAGTCAGAATGTTAACAAATATATGATACAGTCACAATGTTAACACATATCTAACTCACAGTCAGAAAGTTAACACATATCTCACAGTCAGAATGTTAACAAATATATGATACAGTCACAATGTTAACAAATATCTGATACAGTCATAATGTTAACAAATATCTGATACAGTCATAATGTTAACAAATATCTGATACAGTCATAATGTCAACAAATTTTTGATACAGTCATAATGTTAACAAATATCTGATACAGTCAGAGTGTTAACAAATATCTGATACAGTCATAATGTTAACAAATATCTGATACAGTCATAATGTTAACAAATATCTGATACAGTCATAATGTTAACAATCATTCCACACTAGAAATTCCACTTGCTATGGCCTCCTTCTCGAGCTCTGTCGTCCTGACGTATGTTTAACACGCTAGAGAACCACATACAATCCTGTCAGTGTAATGAAAACCAGTTTTATTTGGTAATTATATATGTAGTTCTATATTAATTCTCTGTCGATCTAAATTTTGTCTTTTTAAAGCAACTACCAGGAAATAAAATATTGAAATTATAAACATATCAACAAAAATGTTTACCTTCTCTGTTTATTTTCAAACATTAAATAAAGTTTTTTCCGCATTCATTTTGTTTGTTTGTTTAAACGAGGATGCGTAATGTAGCGAGAATGATAGATAGATAGATAGATAGATAGATAGATAGATAGATAGATAGATAGATAGATAGGTAGGTAGGTAGGTAGGTAGGTAGGTAGGTAGGTAGGTAGGTAGGTAGATAGGTAGGTAGGTAGGTAGGTAGGTAGGTAGGTAGGTAGATAGGTAGATAGATAGATAGATAGATAGATAGATAGATAGATAGATAGATAGATAGATAGATAGATAGATAGATAGATAGATAGATAGATAGATAGATAGATAGATAGATAGATAGATAGATAGATAGATAGATAGATAGATAGATAGATAGATAGATAGATAGATAGATAGATAGATAGATAGATAGATAGATAGATAGATAGATAGATAGATAGATAGATAGATAGATAGATAGATAGATAGGTAGGTAGGTAGATAGATAGATAGATAGATAGATAGATAGATAGATAGATAGAGAATGGAAAGAAATAGTTGTAGCGAGCTGGCTTGGCGATAAAGTGAACACTGATTCCTTCCTTCCTTCCTTCCTTCCTTCGAAGCTTGACCAACAGCCTTTGACTACAAAGCGAATCATGGGTACAACAGCAAAAGTACAGATCGGCCATTTGGATAAGGTAAATAGCAGCGAGTATGTGCACTGGCCACCTCACTTCCAAGTGCATTGGCCGAGCACCGTTGGATGAATACTTCATCTCGAACGATATAATGAGTAGGTAAAGGAGAGGGGGGCGGGGGCGGAGAGGGTTTCCCATACTTTCTGTAATGTAAATTATAGGCGGATTTTCACAGAATACAATGGCGGCCACGATAATTCTTTAATTTTTTTTTTCGTTCGCCAGTTTTTACCTCTGACGAAGTCCCTAGAGACTAGGAACTGAATTTTGCGTGTTAATCCGTTTTTGCCTGGCAGCCGTGTGCATAGGTGTCCCTTGCCGCACAGGCAGATAACTCCGTCTTCGGAGGTACTCATATTTTTTTGCGTCGATGAGTAATTGACGTTTCAAGCCGAGCCTGGCTGCTGAGACCAGTGGTGGTTGCCGCAGAGAGAAATCATAAATAAAAATCCCAACTGGTGCAGCCGGGATTTGAACCCACAAACGCTCTGTCTCAAGGCCGGCGTCTTGCCTCGAGACAAACCAGTCCACTGATACTTCTAATATTTGATCACATTACTTAACACAATCATATTCCAGCTCAATGAGTTCAATGGCAGTATACAACCAGCCACCCTCTTCTTTACTATAGTTGTGACCCATACCCAGCCATCCATGTGTTCTGTTTTATTTATGGTCGGATGGAACCCACGTTAACACAGTGGGTAAGTCAGTGAGCCACGTATTACTTCATTGACGATACCGAAGCTATAGTTACGTTGAGAACGTCGTGTCCATAGATGTTATTAATTATCTTGGAAACTATTTGATGAATTTCAATAATTATTTTCCATGAAATCTTATTTTTTTTTCACCGATCTTGATCTTTTTCCCTACTTGATGCATTAAGGAAAGATGTTTTGTTTCTTTGAGGTAAATAAAAATATGATTGTCCTCAATTTTATGAGTTTACATTACCCACATTTGTTGTAATTAACTCATCATTTAAAAAGCCAAATTTCACGTGTTCTCCACACAAACTTAACACCAGCTCGCGCTCACTGAACCATAAATTGATACGGATACGGCTTTAATTTGCATTATTAGAAAACTAAAGTAATTTACAGTAAAATATAATGTTTAGAGCACACGGTTCGGTATTTTCCTAAAATTATATAACAAAAAGGACATGTGCAAAATTCAGTCTACCTTTGTACTTAAATGTTATAAAATCTTAAGGTCGGTGAAAAAATAAGATTTCATGAACAAAAGAATTACTTAAATTCATCAAACCGTTTCCTAGATAATTGATAAAATCTGTGGGCACGAATTTCGGAACGAACTATAATAATAGACGTAACAGGCGAACCGAAACGTTAGGGTTAATATCATGTTTCCCTGTTGTTGTGAAACGTGACCCCAGAAAAACAAAAGAAAACAACATCCTGTTTACAAATAACTACATTAGTATAACGGGGGATACGTCAGTCACGGTGATCGAGCTGTCTCCGAACGTCTTCGCTCAACATAAAAATATCTCCGCGTTCTTTCCGGAAAAGATAATGGACGAGTTGAAGCTGTTGTCGATGAAAGAAAGAAATAAAACCTGTGTTGGATAGTTTGAGAAGGTTATAATAGTGTTATAGATCACTTGTTATTTAACTTGATAAATTGCATGCTTTAAAATTGCCACGGAGAAGACAATTCTTTTACCTTTTTAGCTCCCAGTGGAGCATAGGTCTTCAACAAACACTTTCAGCTCCCAGTGGAGCATAGGTCTTCAACAAACACTTTCAGCTCCCAGTGGAGCATAGGTCTTCAACAAACACTTTCCAAGTCGTTCTGTTTTTTTCCCATTCTTTTAAGATCATTCCATGTCTTCCTCATCATCTTCATCTCTACTTCTATCTGTCTTCTCCAAGAATTCCTTGGTCTTCCTCTTTGTCTTTTCCCCTGGGGATTCCAAAAAAGGGCCTGTTGTGTAATACTCTCAGTTGGCTTCCGTAGTGTGTGTCCTATCCAGTGCCATCGTCTTCGCTGTATCTCTTTAGCCACTGATATTTGACTGGTAAATTTCCATAATTCTAAGTTAGTGATTTTGTCCTGCCATTCCCATCCTTTTATTCTGCGTAAGCAACCATTAATGCAAGTCTGTATCTTGGTGATTGTCAATTTTGTTGTTCTCCATGTTTCACAGCCATATAATAGGACCGACTTAACATTTGAGTTGACAAATTTTAACAAACAGATTTTTATGTTTGTATTTAACCTAATTTCTTTGGATTTCCATATGTTTCCCAGTGCAATGAAAGCTCTTCTTGCTTTTGATATCCTTATTTTGGTATCATTTTCTGTTCCTCCCTCTTTATCTATATTACTGAACAATATATGTAAGATTGCACATCTAATAGAGGTATTTCTCCTAGTTTTATTTGGTTATTGCCAACTGTATTAATTCTCATAATGTTGGTCTTATCTCTATTAATCTTCAGTCCTAGCTGTTGTGATCTCTCATCAAGTATGCTCATTTTATCCCGCATCAGCTGATGGCTGTGTTATAGGGGAGAAGACAGTTCAAATAAGACAAATGAAATTTTTGGGGCATGTTAAAAGACACAACAGCCTAATAAAAGTAATATTGGAAGGGAAAATACAAGGTAAAAGAGGCAGACTAAGACTAACATGGACGAGTAACAACAAAAGATGGGCAAGTCAGACTATGACAACCTGCATCATCAAAGCAAGAGACAGAGTGGAATGGCGCTCCATTGTAACCAACCTTCGATGCGGAGACAGGACTCAATGATGATGATGATGATGATGATGATGATGATGATGAGTGTGTCAGACTGGAGAACACGTGGTTTCTATAAGCTAGATCGCACTGCATCACTTCACCTGTACCCTATATTTCTTATCCTATATTCTTCTAGTCTGTTTCTTGTGCTGTTAATTTTTTGTACGCACACGGACCTGTTTTTGGAAACTTCTGTTACTGCCTGCTGTGTGCGTACATTTTCACTTTCGCGCAGGCACACACAACCCGTGCGCACTTCCGTTTTTGCCACATTACATCCTACAGAGAATATTTTATTCTTATTTCACTTTCAATTCTCCTTCTAATTCTAAATTGTTATATTTTTTTATTATTTATTTTTATTTTGTGTTGTCCACCTGTTAGGTGAAACTTTAACCACATAGATTTTATTTCTATTCTATTAAAAATAATATTAATATATATTCATTTCTTCTTTGGTTTGCGTACAGTGGTTAATAAGGGTGTCCAACACGCGCTAACAAACTTGTCATGTTCCAAATAAATGTAACACCAATGAAAATATTGCAACCAAATTTGAACGGATGAATTTTCATGGTGTGGGAAATGAAAGGCCGTGTATCTGTAATGTGCCTGTGAATGTTTGTTCGTGTGTGTGTGTGAGAATGTTTGTGTGTGTGTGAGAGAGTGTTTGTGTTTGTGTCTGAGTGTTTAAATATTGTGACACGTCTCATTGTTGATCTCCGTTTTTTGGCAGCGGATTCGATTGTTGTTCGTGAGTATTTGTGTTCAGTACGTTTGGATTCACACAGTGTATTTGGAAAATAAGTTGATATAATCTTGAAATGATAAACATAATTGTAAAAGAAAGCAACAGTACAGGTTTCGGTCTAAGTAGGAAGAAAACAGTAATAATAGTCATAGCAAAGAAACAATCATAACCACCATGCAGCATAAAAATAAAGAGGACAAATCTGAAACAAGTGCAACGTTTCAAGCACTTGGGCACAACAATAACATCAGATGGAAGATGCACCACAGAAATAAAAGGCAGAATAGCTCAAGCCAAAATAGCATTTCAGAAAATGAAATACGTCTTGTGCAACATGTCGATGTCAACAGAGGTGAGAAAGAGAGTTCATCGGTGCTATATAGAGCTAGATGTGACATATGGATGCAAATCATGGACAGCAGACAAACAAATAATACGACGATTTTATTCTTTATTCTTTTATAGAACAAACTTTATACTTTTATACAACTAACTTTATACTTTTATACAAGTAACTTTATACTTTTATAGAACAAACTTTATACTTTTATATAACTAACTTTATACTTTTATACAACAAACTTTATACTTTTATACAACTAACTTTATACTTTTATAGAACTAACTTTATACTTTTATACAACAAACTTTATACTTTTATAGAACTAACTTTATACTTTTATACAACAAACTTTATACTTTATATAACTAACTTTATACTTTTATACAACAAACTTTATACTTTTATACAAGTAACTTTATTCTTTTATACAACTAACTTTATACTTTTATACAACTAACTTTATACTTTTATACAAGTAACTTTATTCTTTTATACAACAAACTTTATACTTTTATACAACTAACTTTATACTTTTATATAACTAACTTTATACTTTTATACAACAAACTTTATACTTTTATATAACTAACTTTATACTTTTATACAACAAACTTTATACTTTTATACAATTAACTTTATACTTTTATACAACTAACTTTATACTTTTATACAACAAACTTTATACTTTTATACAACTAACTTTATACTTTTATATAACAAACTTTATACTTTTATACAACAAACTTTATACTTTTATAACTAACTTTATACTTTTATACAACAAACTTTATACTTTTATATAACTAACTTTATACTTTTATACAACTAACTTTATACTTTTATACAAGTAACTTTATTCTTTTATAGAACTAACTTTATACTTTTATACAACTAACTTTATACTTTTATACAAGTAACTTTATTCTTTTATAGAACAAACTTTATACTTTTATACAACTAACTTTATACTTTTATACAAGTAACTTTATACTTTTATAGAACTAACTTATACTTTTATACAACTAACTTTATACTTTTATACAAGTAACTTTATTCTTTTATAGAACTAACTTTATACTTTTATACAACTAACTTTATACTTTTATATAACTAACTTTATACTTTTATACAACAAACTTTATACTTTTATACAACTAACTTTATACTTTTATACAACAAACTTTATACTTTTATACAACTAACTTTATACTTTTATACAACTAACTTTATTCTTTTATACAACTAACTTTATACTTTTATACAACTAACTTTATTCTTTTATACAACTAACTTTATACTTTTATACAACCAACTTTATTCTTTTATACAACTAACTTTATACTTTTATACAACAAACTTTATACTTTTATACAAATAACTGTATACTTTATACAACTAACTGTATACTTTTATACAACTAACTGTATACTTTTATACAACTAACTTTATACTTTTATACAACTAACTTTATACTTTTATATAACTAACTTTATACTTTTATACAACTAACTCTATTCTTTAAAACAACTAACTTTATTCTTTTAGCGAGTTATCTTTATAACTACAGTGCACCGTATCAATTCTGTTGTTGACTGTTTTCCGTGCCATGACACCAAGTTATGCAGTATTTTCTATCTTTGTCGTCCGCGATCTCTCTTTCCTTGTATTTTGTCAGTGTCAGTTGTAACCAAGTATTCCAACTTTCCTCTTCTCATGATGTGCCAAAACACGTTGATTGTTTTTTTTCTGACGTTATTTAGGAGTTCCCTTTTTGTGATGGTTTTTTTTTAAAGAATTTCTTGATAGATTGAAAAGACGAGTCAGAATGTTAACAATAATAAACAATGTTCAGAGTTCTAGCAATAATAAAACACTAGTCGGAAGGTTAACATTCATTAAACACTAAGCAGAATGTTAACAATTATTCTGCTAAAATGTTTGTTTTTTACTTTGGTGTGCAAAGTTATAAGAAACTGTTAAAAAATATAGATTATTTAAAACACAATTTAACAATTATATAACAATAGTTAAGAATGTTAACAAATACTCTTCACTTTTCTAACATGTTAACACTGATTAACTTTTATTTCAGACTTGTAGCAATTGTATAACATTAGCAAAATAATGTTAACAATTTTGACGCTAGCACTGCGTGTAATAATTAATCTCACTGTCCCAGAATGTTAAACTACTAGAATATGTACACAAATACAACAATTATTCAATACTTATCAATAACTCCACTCTAGAATGTTATCAATTATTCTAATTCATCCATGATGTTAAAACTTTCCACACACTATTTGAAAACGTTAACAATTTATAATCTATTTCATAATGTTACAACTTTCCACGCACTATTTCAAAATGTTAACAATTATTCTAATTTTTATCCACGATGTTAAAACTTTCAACACACTATTTCAAAACGTTAACAATTTACTAATCTATTTCATAATGTTAAAACTTTCCACGCACTATTTCAAAATGTTAACAATTATTCTAATTTTATCCACGATGTTAAAACTTTCCACGCACTATTTCAAAATGTTAAGAATTATTCTAATTTTATCCACAATGTTAAAATTTTCCACACACTATTTCAAAATGTTAAGAATTATTCTAATTTTATCCACAATGTTAGAACTTTCCACACACTTTTTCAAAATGTTAACAATATTCTAATTTTATCCACGATGTTAAAATTTTCCACACACTATTTCAAAATGTTAAGAATTATTCTAATTTTATCCACCATGTTAAAACTCTAAACGCACCATTTCAAAATGTAAAAAAATAACACAGGAGCAAATTTGTGGCTTACTAGTGTTCAAATTAAACTCTTACCTGCCTTCAATACTCAATGAAAGTCCACATTCTGAACAGAGTTTATACAGTTCAGTATTTCCATTTTGTCATCGCTGATCTCACGAATGGTAAAAGTCTTCCGTCCGATTTCCGTTTTGAAAGGACAAACACTTATGTCCCACATCCTGGTTGTGTAGATAGTTTTATTCCCACCAGGAGTATAGGAAATTGCCTGCACTGTAAAGGTTGTTACAGTGCAAGACTGGGAAAGGATAAATGCAATAAATGAGAGAGGGTGACACATTTTTGGGCACGTCATATAGACGTCATCATCATTGTCATTATTAAGTGCCATGTCTGCTGCCGTAGGTGATCATGTCTCACCACAACTTTCGATCTCGACAGTTATTTATTAATTCTGTTGTTGACCCTCTGCCCGGCCATTCTCTTAAGGCATCTTGTATATTTTCCCTTTGCTTCTCTCTATCCCTTCGTCCCTTATTTTTCTAAGATGTTACAATATTTTCTAGTCCTTCACTTCTCATTACATGGCCAAAAAATTATGATTATTTCTTCCTAATATCTCTTAGCTTCCATGGTATTCTCAACATCCTTCTGTAAAAACCACATTTCTATAGTCTCCAGTGATTTTCTTGTGTGTTGTCCTATTGTCCATGATTCACATCCATATGTTAAGAATTGATATACATAACATTAAGAACTCTTTTTCTTGTTTCTATTGTCAAAAATGAATTGCATAGTATCTTCCTCATTTTTTTAGAAAGCTGCTTTTGCCTGAGCCATTCCGAATCTCACCTCTGTTGTACATCTACTAGGTTAACGTTGTTCCAGATATTAAAAATTAATTTACCTGTTTTAATATTGTTCCACATGTCTTTATAGCGCATTGCTGTGCATTTCGATTTCATTGTTACTACCGTTACTTCTGCCATTTTGCTAACAAGACTGATTCGCTTATTAATTGTTTTCCTTCACTATGGCTACCAAGGAGCGCCATTCTGCTCGGCCTCTTGCTTTGTTGGTGCAGGTTGTTATAAGCTGATTTGTCCATCTTTTTGATGTTACTCGTCCATGTTAATCTTGGTCTGCCTCTGTCTCTTTTACCTTCCATTTTCCACCCAACAATTACTTTTAGTAGGCTGCTGTGTCTTTTAACATGCCCCAAAAAATCGCATTTGTCTTCTTTGCGTTGGTGTTTAGTGGTTCTCATTTCATTTTTAGTTGCTTTAAGACTTCATCGTTTGCTTTCTTTTCTTTGCACCAAATTCCACATATTCTTCTATATATCCACATTTCAAAGGCTTCAATTTTCTGTTCTGTTTCTGGTCTAATGTCCATGTTTCTGCACCATACAAGAATGTTTAGACGGTATACCATTTTGCTGTTCTTAGATTTAGCCTGGTGTTATTTTTTGATGTTAGTATATTTTTCATGACATTAAAATTACATTTTTGCCATTCCTATTCTTTTGTTTATTTTAGTTTCACATTTTCCATAACTGGTTATAGTATGTCCCAGGTAGTTCTAGCTCTGAACTGTCTCCAGATGTATTCCTTCAACTTTGATATTTATTTGTAAGTCTTGACAATTTTCTTTGTTATTGATCATAGTTTTAGTCTTTTTGATATTCATATCTAGTCCATATGTAATTCTTGTTCATGTTTTTTTCATTAAGTAATTGTTGTAGATCTTTAGGATTTTCTGCTTGTTGTGTGCAGTATCATCAGCATATCTTAGGTTATTGATTATCTTTCCAGGACGTCATTACTTAACTTTAACAGCCCCCATCACGCCAAGTGGCGTATGGGAATATGATGTTATTGACCATAAATTTTACAGACCTGCAGCACATGATTTTTGGGTAATGTGGTCGGTATTACGCCGTGCCGCTTTACTTTCCCAGAAAAATTCCGGTACCCATTTCAGGCTGGGTGAACACGGAAGCCGTCGGTTGGGATCAAGCCCTACCTCTTGTCCTTTGTAGTCCAGTTCACTAACTACTGAGCTATCGCGGATCCCACAAGAGGTCATACTGGGAAGAAATGGCACTTATTTGGAATGCTTTCTTCAAGTCAGGGATGAAGATGGGAGAAAGACTATTATTATGTCGGTTAGCTTAGATTTGGAAGTGATTTGTGAGCAAATACATGTCTTGAAGTGTGTGCTGTAGCGAGGGTAAGAATCTTTAACATGTTTTAGTGAAATCTTGCACGTGAGTAGTGAGTAACGGGATTTGAACATGTTTTTAGCACCACATCGCACCGTACATGTCCCTATATGAGAGTCATGTTTGCACCATGCCTGCATCGTTTTTCGCACGATGCAATCTTTATGACCTGACCCAGGGGTGACCGCTTATCGCGGTGGAGTTGACCTCGCTTATCGCGGGTGGTCGGGTGGCCGGGTGACCGCTTATCTCGTGGGGGATTATCTCGAGTGGTCAGCACGCCTTATCTCAAGTGGGTGAGCGGAGGTGTCTGTCGCTCGCTGGCTATGGCCACCAGTGGTTCTAAAACTTGTGTGTCAGCGGTTCTAAAACTTGCGCGCTCACGCCGGTTATCTCGGGTGCGGGTGGGGTGCCTTTATGGGTCAAATTGTGTTATTAGTATCATCATCATGTGCCAGGATAGGGGTGGGGAAAGGGTGCCTTTATTTAGACTTCGCCGTTTGAGAGAGAGAGAGAGAGAGAGAGAGAAGATGAACACGAGGGAGATTTACAACCTTTTGATGTCGGATATTTTCGTTCGACGTTGTTCCCTTGTTAGTGTCATTCCACGAAACCACTTACCCCCCCCCCTCCCCCCCCCGGCATCGACCCAACGGCGACCGCAGCCTTTGTCATAAACACCGACCCGCACACGAACCCGGTGAGCATTGGGTTGCCCTCTTTTACAACGGGCTCGGCGAATGTGAGTATTTCGATTCCTACGGTTTGCCTCCCAGACATGTGGATATTTTAAACTTTATAGAGCAAAACTCACACGCTCCATTCGTCTGCAACCCGCGGGTGTTGCAAGATTTGTTTACCAACACGTGCGGTCTATATTGTGCTTATTATATATTTCTTAAGTGTCGAGGCGCGAAACTTAACCGAATTCTCATGCCTTTTTCATCGAGACAGCACATAAACGACCGTATCATTTATCGTTTGCTCGCCCCGTGGATAATTCGGCTTCGAGGGGCCCACGGACACTTAAAATTATCAACAATCAGACAGTAATATATATTTTCTCATATGTGTTGTATATTTGTTGTATTAATAAAGTTGTGAAATATAGAACGAATTTTTGTTTTGCTTACCATGAATGTGAAAGGAGAGAGAGAGAGCGTCACTATTTAATGTTAGCACACTACACATAATGATGTTGCCCGAGCCGACCCGACGACCCCCGCCGCGCCGACCCGACGACCCCCGCGCCGAGGGGGCACATGATGATGATGACCGAGGTGGCACATGATGATGACCGAGATGGCACATGATGATGATGTGTCACTAAAATTCGCTATAATAACACCTGGTATATGATGTTAGCGATACTACAATAACACACCCTGTGCCGACCAACCCTCGTCGCACGCGAGATAGTCGTATTTACCTTAACAATACCCCTTCAACGTCATTGCTTTGTCATCATTTTTTTTACATGTCGCCTCCTGTTGCCTAATTTGCCTAATAAAACCCACCTCACACATGATGATGATACTAATAAAACACACTCGACCAATAAAGGCACCCCCTTTCCCCCTATCCTGGCACATGATGATGATACTAACACTCGACCAATAAAGGCACCCTTTCCCCACCCCTATCCTGGCACATGATGATGATACTAATAACACAATTTGACCCATAAAGGCACCCCACCCGCACCCGAGATAACCGGCGTGAGTGCGCAAGTTTTAGAACCGCTGACACACAAGTTTTAGAACCACTGGTGGCCATAGCCAGCGAGCGACAGACACCTCCGCTCACCCACTTGAGATAAGGTGTGCTGACCACTCGAGATAATCCCCCACGAGATAAGCGGTCACCCGGCCACCCGACCACCCGCGATAAGCGAGGTCAACTGCACCCGCGATAAGCGGTCATCCCTGAGTCAGGTCATAAACGATTGCATCGTGCGAAAAACGATGCAGGCATGGTGCAAACATGACTCTCATATAGGGACATGTACAATGCGTTATGGTACAAAAAACATGTTCAAATCCCCGGTACTCACTACTAACGTGATTTAGCAAAATCTTCAAGATATTTTAGTGTAATCTTTAACGCGATTTAGTAAAATCTTAAACATGTTTTAGTGAAATCTTTAACGTGTTTAAATCGAATCTTTAACATGCTTTAGTGAAATATTTGATGTGCTTTAGTGAAATCTTTAACATGTTTTAGTGAAATCTGTAACGTGATTTTTGTGACAGCTTTAACGTTATTTAGTGAAATCTTTAACATGTTTTAATGAAAGCTTGAACGTGTTTTAATCGAAACTTTAACGTGTTTTTAGTGAAATCTTTAACATGTTTTAGTGAAATCTTAAATAAAGTGTTTTAGTGAAATCTTTCACGTGTTTCAGTGAATTCCTTAATAACGTGTTTTAGTAAAATCTTTAATTACGTGTTTTAGTGAAATCTTTAACGTGCTTTAATAAAATCTTTAATAAGTGTTTTATTGAAATATGTGAAAGCACTACTTTCCACCTGACTGTTGTTTCACTTAACTTTAGCGTGAAAGCCAATGAGCTTCGACTTGTGCCTAACAACAGATCCATCAGTGTAGAAATTTCATTTGTTGTAGCGAAATCTTAAACTATTTTACTGAAATTTTTTAACGTTTTTAATTTGCATAAAAACATATATTCATTATGTGCCACTTAGTGGAGACTAACAGAATGATGTGACAGATGTGAATATATTGGAACCAACATCATAACGTGCCATACAGGTTGACGCAGGCAAAAATGTCCCTTCACAATTCCCTATCCACAACACATAGTGTCAGTTATGGATAGATTATAGGATAAATAATTTGTTTTCTTTAACACATTTCGATTGTTTTTGTTTTGGTTGTTTCGTTATTATTTTGTATGTGTGTGTGTTTTTGTTTGTTCCTGCTGAAGGCCTATTGGGCCGAAACGTCGTTTAGTCTGTGTCGTCCACTTATCACGTAAAGCTTCTTACATACCAATTTTTTCTATTTTTTAATTTTTCCTCACATTCAGCTTTACTGCAGCTTCGCATTTTTATGCCTTAACCCTTTATTGGTGTCAGTTATGTTGTTGACTGTTTTCCGCGGTATGACACCAAGGTGTCAAGTATGGTATCTCTTTTTGTCGTCTGCGATCTCACTCTCCCTGTGTTTTCCAGTTGTGACCAAGTATTACAACTTTGCTTTTCCCATGATGTACCCCATAAATGTCGATTGCGTTGTTTTTGCTGACGTTTTTAAGGAGCCTCTTTTACGTGTTGGCCTCTTTGAGAATGTCCTCGTTGCTCTTTTTAGCTGTCCAGGGAACTTTCAACATTCTTCTGAGAAATCCCATCTCTGTGGTCTCTAATCGTCTTTTCATTTGTTTGTCTACTGTCCATGATTCGCTTCCATAGGCAGAATTGGTTCTATATAGCACCGATGAACTCTCGTTCTCTCTTCTATTGACATAGATTTGTTGCATAAGATATTTTTTCATTTTTTGAAATGCTATTTTGGCCTGAGCTATTAGGTTTTTTATTTCTGTGGTGCATCTCCCATCTGATGTTATATTATTGTGTCCAAGTATTTCAAATGTTGCACTTGTTTCAAATTTGTCCTGTTTATTTTTATGCTGCATGCTGGTGATGATTGTTTCTTCGATATGACCATTACTTATGTTTTCTTACTAATAGAGAACTACTAAACACAATTAGCCAAAGACAAATTAAATTTTGGGGCACGTTAAAGACACAACAGCATAATAAAAGTAATATTGGAAGGAAAAATACAAGGTATAAGAGACAGACCAGACTAACATGGACGAGTAACATCGAAAGATGGAAAGTCAACCTATGACAATCTGCACCAACAAAAGCAAGAGACAGAGTGGAATGGCGCTCCATGGTAGCCAACCTTCGATACGGAGACGGCACTCAATGAATGGAACGAAAAAGAGTGAGAACAGATTGAAACCAGCAAGTAATAAACACGAATTTATGATTGACTTGACGAGCTAAGTGGGTCTTACTCGTTTGTCAAATGATTCAAGTGTTGTCTCATAAGTGTTCGTCTCTCCCCTTCCGGTGAACCGACTGTCAGCAGATCTCACATAACTCGGCCAGGATTTTGAGGCGAAAAGACAACAAATCGTTAGGTACACGTTTGTGTATGTGGACTATTGATAGTAACGGCGCCGTCGTGGTAACACATCATTGCTGGACACGCTTTCTCAGCGGTATATGTCCAACTAGTCTACACTCTTTCTTTCTTTCTCTTTCTTTCTTTCTTTCTTTCTTTCTTTCCTTCTTTCTTTCTTTATTTCCTTCCTTCTTTCTTTCCTTTCTTTTTTCTTTGTTTTTTCATTCTTTCTTTCGTTCTTTCGTTCTTTCTTTCTTTCTTTCTTTGTTCCTTTTTTTCTTTCTTGCATTTAATATCTGCCTTTCCGCTTCGGCGTCAAGGGGAGATATGGTTTGCTGTTTCTTGTTCTTCTATTGTCCTCTTCTGCTATTATACCTCCGAGTGTTTCTAACATTCCGTTTATCCGCCTTTTTATATGTCAGCCTCTTGGTCTGGTGTTCGCCTATCGTTTGTTTGGTAACTCATTGTACCCGATATAGTTCTTTATGACTTATCACATACCTGAACCACTTGATCTGCTGTCCCTGTATGTTTTAAATAGTTGGTTCCTTCCAAGTCTTTTTTCTCAACTCTTAATCGTTTATCTTATCTCTCAAGCTGTTTCATGTCATGCATGCTTTATTGCACTTAAATCTGTATCCAAACGCCTTGATGGGCACGAAACTTGCTGATAATGGAGACATTGTGAAGACTCAGATGTTTACAACAACCAGTAATCTCATCAGCTGGGTATGTCCACTTTGTATATACAAGTGGGCGGAGCCGTCCGGGTGGCATTGTCAATCAATGTTCATAGACAATTAAAGGAGCGGACAGTGGGCGTGATATAGAATTCAACATTGATCGTGTCGATAAGGAAAAGGAAGCTTGACAAGTGTGTACACAAGGACAATTAGGGACTCGGAATGGTTCAAGGAGTATGGGAAATTACAATGAATCTTCTTCTACCTTTCAGCTCCCTGTGGAGATAAGATCTTCAACAACCTTTCAGCTCCCTGTGGAGCATAGGTCTTCAACAAGCTTTCAGCTCCCTGTGGAGCATAGGTCTTCAACAAGCTTTCAGCTCCCTGTGGAGATAAGGTCTTCAACAAGCTTTCAGCTCCCTGTGGAGATAAGGTCTTCAACAACCTTTCAGCTCCTTGTGCAGCATAGGTCTTCAGCAACCTTTCAGATTCCTGTGGAGCATAGGTCTTCAACAACATTTCAGCTCCCTGTGGAACATAGGTCTTCAACAACCTTTCAGTTCGCTGTGGAGCATAGGCTTCCAACAAACACTTTCCAAGCCGTTCTGTTTCCTGTCAATCTTTTAAGATCATTCCATGTCTTCCCCATCATCTTCATCTCTGCTTCCATCTGTCTTGTCCAAGAATTCTTTGTGGTCTTCCTCTTTGTCTTTTCTCCTACGGATTCCAAAAAAGGATCTGTTGTGTAATACTCTCAGTTGGCTTCAGCAGTGTGTGTCCTATCCTGCGCCATCGTCTTCGCTGTATCTCTTTATCCACTGGTATTCGACTTGTACATTTCCATAATTCTATGTTAGTGATTTTGTCTACCATTTCCAAACTTTCATTCTGCGTAAGTATCCATTAATGAAGGCCTGTGTCTTGATGATTGTCATTTTTGTTGTTATCCACGTTTCACAGCCACATAATAAAGCTGACTTAACAGTGCAGTTGAACATTTTTATTTTTGTATTCAACCTAATGTCTTTGGACTTCCGTGTTTCCAGTGCAAGAAATGCT
This sequence comes from Megaustenia siamemsis, assembly GCA_032433765.1. Taxonomy (NCBI): domain Eukaryota; kingdom Metazoa; phylum Mollusca; class Gastropoda; order Stylommatophora; family Ariophantidae; genus Megaustenia; species Megaustenia siamemsis. The sequence goes on along the minus strand of JAVIAB010000101.1, from coordinate 7,175,233 downwards.
CCTCTTGATTTTGATATCCTTATTTTGGTATCATTCTATGTTCTTGCCTCTTTGTCTATATTACTGCCTAGATACACGTAAGATTGTACGTCTAGTACATATACTTCTCCTATTGTTATTTGGTTATTTCCAACTGCATTAATTCTCATAATTTTGGTCTATCTCTATTTATTTTTAGTCCCAGCTGTTGTGATCTATCATCAAGTATACTCTTGTAATCCTGCATCTGTTGATGGCTGTGTGATAGGAGAGCGATGTCATCAGCAAAGTCCAAATCATTAAGTTGCTTGGTCAGTGACCACTGGATTACATTTCTGTTATGTTGAGTTATTTTCATAATCCAATCTATTGCCAGTAGAAATGAAAATGGAGATAAAAGGCATTCCTGACTTACTCCTGTTCTTATTTCAAATGCCACTAAAAGCTGCCCTTCGTGCACAACACTACATTGCATGCCTTCATCATCATCATCATGTGACTTACCGGTTGGCGTTGGCGATCATGTCCCATCCAACAATCTTCTATCTACAGTGCATCGTATGAATTCTGCTGTTGACTGTTTTCCATGTCATGACACCAAGCTATCCAGTATTTTCTCTCTTTGTCGTCCGCGATCTCGCTTTCCTTCTAGTTTGCCAGCTGTAATCAAGTATTCCAACTTTCCTCTTCTCATGATGTGCCCGAAAAACATTGATTGCTTCTTTCTGATGTTTTTTATGAGCTCCCTTTTGTGTTGGCCTCTTTTTGAACTTCCTCGTTCATCTTTTTAGCTATCCAGGCAACTTTCAACATTCTTCTGAGAAATCCCGTAAATAACGTACCAAAGACAATAACTTGGGAGAGGTGAATAAATAACGTACCATCGACAATAACTAGGGAGAGGAGAATAAATAACGTACCAAAGACAATAACTAGGGAGAGGAGAATAAATAACGTACCAAAGACAATAACTTGGGAGAGGAGAATAAATAACGTACCAAGACAATAACTAGGGAGAGGAGAATAAATAACGTACCAAAGACAATAACTTGGGAGAGGAGAATAAATAACGTACCAAAGACAATAACTAGGGAGAAGAGAATAAATAACGTACCAAAGACAATAACTAGGGAGAGGAGAATAAATAACGTACCAAAGACAATAACTAGGGAGAGGAGAATAAATAACGTACCAAAGACAATAACTTGGGAGAGGAGAATAAATAACGTACCAAAGACAATAACTAGGGAGAGGAGAATAAATAACGTACCAAAGACAATAACTTGGGAGAGGAGAATAAATAACGTACCAAAGACAATAACTAGGGAGAGGTCAGAGAAAATAGAGGATGAAAAATGTAAGTCAGACATAGGACAGTCTAGTACAGAAGACTGGTGTGTATAGAACGTACATGACATGAGTGCAGTCTCTCTTGTAACCTAGGAAGTACATAGGTTGAAGGAAGTAGAGTAAGCTGGTTGCAAGAAGTGGAGTAAGCTGGTTGCTGGAAGTGGAGTAAGCTGGTTGCTGGAAGTGAAGTAAGTTGGTTGCTGGAAGTGAAGTAAGCTGGTTGCTGGAAGTGGAGTAAGCTGGTTGCTGGAAGTGGAGTAAGCTGGTTGATGGAAGTAGAGTAAGCTGGTTGCAAGAAGTGGAGTAAACTGGTTGCTGGAAGTGAAGTAAGCTGGTTGCTGGAAGTGGAGTAAGCTGGTTGCTGGAAGTGGAGTAAGCTGGTTGCTGGAAGTGAAATAAGCTGGTTGCTGGAAGTGGAGTAAGCTGGTTGCTGGAAGTGGAGTAAGCTGGTTGATGGAAGTAGAGTAAGCTGCTTGCAAGAAGTGGAGTAAGCTGGTTGCTGGAAGTGAAGTAAGCTGGTTGCTGGAAGTGAATAAGCTGGTTGCTGAAAGTGGAGTAAGCTGGTTGCTGGAAGTGGAGTAAGCTGGTTGCTGAAGTGAAGTAAGCTGGTTGCTGGAAGTGGAGTAAGCTGGTTGTTGGAAGTGAAGTAAGCTGGTTGTTGGAAGTGGAGTAAGCTGGTTGCTGGAAGTGGAGTAAGCTGGTTGCTGGAAGTGAAGTATGCTGGGTGCTGGAAGTGGAGTAAGCTGGTTGTTGGAAGTGAAGTAAGCTGGTTGTTGGAAGTGGAGTAAGCTGGTTGCTGAAGTGAAATAAGCTGGTTGCTGGAAGTGGAGTAAGCTGGTTGCTGGAAGTGGAGTAAGCTGGTTGCTGGAAGTGGAGTAAGCTGGTTGCTGGAGTGAAGTAAGCTGGTTGCTGGAAGTGGAGTAAGCTGGTTGCTGAAGTGGAGTAAGCTGGTTGCTGGAAGTGAATAAGCTGGTTGCTGGAAGTGGAGTAAACTGGTTGCTGGAAGTCGAGTAAGCTGGTTGCTGGAAGTGAAATAAGCTGGTTGTTGGAAGTGAAGTAAGCTGGTTGTTGGAAGTGGAGTAAGCTGGTTGCTGGAAGTGGAGTAAGCTGGTTGCTGGAAGTGAAGTAAGCTGGTTGCTGGAAGTGGAGTAAGCTGGTTGTTGGAAGTGAAGTAAGCTGGTTGTTGGAAGTGGAGTAAGCTGGTTGCTGGAAGTGGAGTAAGCTGGTTGCTGGAAGTGAAGTATGCTGGTTGCTGGAAGTGAGTAAGCTGGTTGTTGGAAGTGAAGTAAGCTGGTTGTTGGAAGTGGAGTAAGCTGGTTGCTGGAAGTGAAATAAGCTGGTTGCTGGAAGTGGAGTAAGATGGTTGCTGGAAGTGGAGTAAGCTGGTTGCTGGAAGTGGAGTAAGCTGGTTGTTGGGAGTGAAGTAAACTGGTTGCTGGAAGTGGAGTAAGCTGGTTGCTGGAAGTGGAGTAAGCTGGTTGCTGGAAGTGAAGTAAGCTGGTTGCTGAAGTGGAGTAAACTGGTTGCTGGAAGTCGAGTAGCTGGTTGCTGGAAGTGAAGTAAGCTGGTTGCTGGAAGTGAAGTAAGCTGGTTGCTGGAAGTGAAGTAAGCTGGTTGCTGGAAGTGAAGTAAGCTGGTTGCTGGAAGTGAAGTAAGCTGGTTGCTGGAAGTGGAGTAAGCTGGTTGTTGGAAGTGGAGTAAGCTGGTTGCTGAAGTGGAGTAAGCTGGTTGCTGGTCTACAAGACACTACAGGTCATGCTCATGTCACATCGGACGGCGGTGTTCAGATCTCTTCCTAAGAACATCCCTCAGCGTGCTGTGACTATCGACATCGAAGTTGTGTTGGTTAAGTCTTCTTTGGATTTCTTGCGTAGCGCTCTCGTCTGGCACCTCCCACCTTGACAGGATATTCGTGATGTCTGTTCCTGGCTGCGAATTCACGGTGATCATTTTATTTGTTCTTTTTAATCGTCCAGTGTCCATTCAGAATGTAAAGGTAAAAGTAAAGTAAAGGTAAGGTAAAGATAAAGGTAAAGGTAAATGTAAAGATAAAGGTAAAGGTAAAGTAAAGGTAAGTTAAATGTAAATGTAAATGTAAAATAAAGGTAAGGTAAAGGTAAAGTTAAATGTAAAGGTAAATGTAAAGGTAAATATAAATGTAAATGTAAAGATAAAGGTAAGGTAAAGGTAAAGTAAAGGTAAGTTAAATGTAAAGGTAAAGGTAAAGGTAAATGTAAATGTAAATGTATAGGTAAAGGTAAAGGTAAAGTAAAGGTAAAGTTAAATGTAAAGGTAAAGGTAAAGGTAAAGGTAAGGTAAATGTAAAGGTAAAGGTAAGGGTAAAGGTAAGGGTAAGGTAAAGTTAAAGGTAATGGTAAGGTAAAAGTAAAGTACAAGACTTGAACTGGCGTCTTAGCACGCGAGATTCCACCCATATGTGCTCGGCCGCCTATCCAGAACTGTTCGGAGACTTCGAGATAGTGTCACTTCCAGCAACGAAACTCACGATGACAGGCGGCATTCCACACCTTCCCAGAGTGCTAACCTGGTACCCATTTCTGCTAGCGGCTGAGTCGACCGCGGGGGTTATTTTTCTTCCAACCACTAGTTAAACTCACACTGCTTCCAGCGGGAATCGAACACGGTTGTCCGAACGTCGGTAGCCAGTCGGGTGGTTTCCCAACTAGGCTACCGAGGCCCCCAAACGATGGTTATGGTTAGTCGAAGGACCCGGTATCACTGCAAACAATATCTAATTCTCTTCCGCAATGTCAGTAAACTGGCAAGTCTCTCAGGATGTTCATTGCCTCTTACATCAGGGGGTCACTGACACGACAATGAAGCAGATATTTCTTAGACCTCCACAGAGACCCTAACCACTTCCGGTCGAGTACAGACAGTTCCTGTCCTTTTCAGCATCCTAAATCCTTCTTATAAGTAAAAAGTAAAGAGCCCCGTCACGTCAATTGGCGTATAGGGAATATGGTGTTAGTGACCATAAATTTTACAGACAATCGGCTCAAGATTTTTGGGGTAATGTGGTCGGTATTACGCCCGTGCCGCTTTACTTCCCCCCCCCCAAAAAAAAAAAACTGGTACCCATTAAAGGCTGGGAATCCTTCATATTACCTACCAAAAAATACGAATTCCTTCCCCCAGAATTTAAACAAGAAAATATTCTGACCTCTTTCTACACATTCCGCTACTTCGCTCAGTTGACAGGTACTCTTAACATTCTTCTCTTTCTACACATTCCGCTACTTCGCTCAGTTGTCAGGTACTCTTAACATTCTTCTCTTTCTACACATTCCGCTACTTCGCTCAGTTGACAGGTACTCTTAACATTCTTCTCTTTCTACACATTCCGCTACTTCGCTCAGTTGACAGGTACTCGTAACATTCTTCTCTTTCTACACATTCCGCTACTTCGCTCAGTTGTCAGGTACTCTTAACATTCTTCTGCAAAACCATTTTCTTCTGCCTCGGACTATTTTTTCGTCTGTTTTCTATGATTCGCTCCATTAACTCTTTTTGTACGTTCGCCGCCATGCGCTATGCCGATTTCGCAGCGTACGTTTCGCCGCAGGGTGAGCCACGCTCAATTTGTTTAGTGTGAACGCCATCAAACCGTATTCTTTTACATGTCTTGTATCATCTTGGTATTCATGAAATCTAACACCTTGTTCAATTATCTAAAAATTCATACATAATATGTTATATGTTAGATAAATATAAATATTTAGATTGATTTTTAAAATCATGAAAATTTTTGTCTCTGAAATCTCTTCCGTTGGTCGATAAAAAGCTTCCATTCGGAAAGAGTTATCCATGACTCGTTTTATTATATGCATTAACAAAAAGAGATTACACAATATTATCCATTCATTGAAGTGTCTTTGTTTGAGCTTTTTCTACGTCACATCTGTTGTGTTTCAGTCAAGCAAATTTAATGTCGTTCCCCGTTAATGGACTCGTCGAACTTTTCTGTTACTGCTCCATTCATTTTAATTGTGCCTATGTGATGTCTTTGTTTTTATAACATTAATTTTAACTTTTATATTTCTTGTGAAGCGTATTATTTATTTTCGTTTGGCATCACTTTAGTGCAAACAATTCTCGTTTTACTGCAAGCAATTAGTACTTTACACTTAAGTGGCTATAATGAATGAAGATAATAAGGAAAGTAATCATTTTTCCTCATTTCCTTTCTCATTTGCTTCATCTCTGAGGCGGTTTCCTGTCATTTGTTAACACATTTCATCACAAGGGTGATTATTGTTATTACTGTTCATGTTCTTGCATCTAGGGTCCAGGTCTGGCATTGGTAGCACAACGTTGGGATGAAGATTGTATTGTAGTGTCCGTTTTGCCTCTAGAGTTATTTCCCTGTTGGACAATAGTGGTGATAACTGTCCGATGATTTGACAAGCTTTGTTGCATCTTGATTCTACTTCTTTTGCTTGGTAATTGTCGTTTGTTGCTAGAATTTCTAGATTGTTAAATTCCTCCACTTATTTTAGTTGTCTGCAGTCTGTTATAATTTGATTTACGTTATTATTCTGTTACTTATTTGCGATATTCTTGACTTCTGTTTTGTTGATGTTAATTTGGATGCCGTCTGCCTTTAATGTTACGTCTATTTAAGTGCCCTTGTAGGTCTTCTACTTTACATACATTAGAGCCTGATCGGCTGCAAGTAGAAACTCGTTAATCTCTTCTGTCTCCGATAGGATGGCCAACTTACATATGCATTCAATGTATTCTACCTATACCACTGTCATCCTCTTGTTTTGGTGGTAGAATTTTTGGTAACTTCTGACAGACTGTTATTTGTCCGCCTCATGATGTTACCCTCCCATCTACAGCGCTATCATCTTCGTCTTAATTCGACATTCTCCCAGCTTGACCGTCTGCTAAATCTAACTCTCCAGCAAGTAAACATGTCTTAAATTATTAATTTACTACACATTATATTGTAATGAACCATTGAAGGCTTTGCATGAAAAGTGTTCCTTTTCTACTGAGTGAGCTATCGAGTTAAGTGCTCTGTGCACACCGTGAGCTGTGTGTCTCATCCGTTTTGATCATGTTTCGATATTCCAATTGTTTACGATGAATGATGATATCGTATGACAGGGAACAATTGGCTGTGTTCACTTTCTGCGCGGTTTTGCCTTATGTCTTTTGGCGTGTGCTGAGACTGCTACGATGGGGACTACAATTACCTTTCTTCGTTTAGGAGATGAGATATTAATTGCGATGATTACGCTGGCACGGGCGGTTGAGCAATTATGGATTTTAATTCGTTTGCAGTGATACGGGGCCTCCATAACCAAATAGTCAAATATAGTGTAATACCTTCCATTATACAAAACATTTCTCGTTGGTTCAAACCATTCAATAGATGTTGTCTACAACCTGTCTGAAGCTCGGCATATTGACAAACATTAGAACTTTTGTCTTCAAACACGTTAGATGAGTAAACATCAAACAAAGAAAAATAACAAAGCATAAGATTGATGTTTGTTTATTTGCTAAAAACATGGACATTTTAAAACATTACGTGTATATATCTGTACATGTTGAGAATACCATGGACAGCTAAGAAGAGTAATGAAAACGTCCTGAAAGAGGTCGAAGCAAAAAGAGAGCTAATTTTCAATATTAGGAAGAACAATAATAATTTTTTGGCCATGTAATGAGAAGAGAACAGCTGGAATATATTGTAACAACTGGGAAAATTGAGGGACGAAGAGATAGAGGGAAGCAAAGAGAAAAAATACCAGACAGCTTAAGAGAATGGCTTGGCAGAAGGTCAACAACAGAAATGATAAATAACTGTCGAGATCGAAAGTGGTGGAGAAACATGATCACCTACGCCAGCCCAGTACTTGATGATGATCTATATACATACACATAAATACACGTACACTACACTCACACAATGAATCTCACTCTCTAACGAACTCGCCATTTCCTCAATAATTCTAACATCCATGATGATACTGCAAAGACACGGGCATGTGTTAGTTGTCTTTTATCAAGGGTGAGATAAACTCAGACTCAAATACCTCGAGGCGACTGCACTGTACAAGCGACCTTTATTCTCTAGTCTTTAGAGACAACCTCTCTCCCCCCCCCCCCCGAAAAAAAACTGACAGACCCCAATAATGGGAAAATGTCCTAAATGTAGTCAATTTATATAATATATAAATATCGTGTGTGTGTTTATATCGTCAGATGTGACATCATCATGTCCACTACTATGCCCACTTGGTGCAGCTGTGACGGGTTTCAGTCGAACACGCCTCGTATATGTGTGTGTTTGTATGAACAAAACATTGCTAACATCTAAAAGCTTAATAATATTATTATGAAGAAGACCAACATTTAATTAAATATGAGTAGAAGCCAGTTATCAACAGGTTTAATCTAATGTCTGAATATATTAATCTAAAATCAGTCAAGTGTGACATTTTAAACACAAAAACTAAATTTACGTCAACGATATTACCAGCTGGTAAAACAAAGTCAGGGGAATTCCAACAAAATATGTGGGCCGAGCCAAGAGTCATGGTTGACCAATCAGGTCATGAACACATCAAAATAAACCACCAACATGCATCAGGAAGGAAATTGGTAATGAAAGTTGGGTAGGAAATACGCGCTAATATTTGACAATAGAGAAGTGTGGACGTTATTGAGTTATTGCGTTATTTGCGGGTCATCATAATTGCACTCAGAACGTGTCCATAGCTGCTCAGATCCTCTCCTCAGCAAGTCTCGCAGTGTCCAGCGACTGACGACTCCAGTTCTGTGTTGGTTGATTAGTCTTCCTATACGCTCACTAAGTTTCTCGTTTCTGGATGTCCCCATCTTAACTCCTTCTCTTTCAACCGAAGGAGTGACGTGGACTCAAGGATCATGCAAGTCCTGTGCCTTTCCCACATCTCGGAGGACATTGAGGACGTTTTCTCGATCCAGTATTGGCCGTCATAATCGACAGCGCAGCTAACCAATCTGTTCATTTCCCCGTACTCCCGCATGTTCACGGACGTAGACAAATGTGCCCCTACGTCTTTTTGACGTGTGCAATGATTCTAAACATTGTATACATGTAGAGCCGCCTCCACGTTTTTGACGTCTACAATGATTCTAAACATTGTATACATGTAGAGCCACCTCCACGTTTTTGACGTCTACAATGATTCTAAACATTGTATACATGTAGAGCCGCCTCCACGTTTTTAATTATGCTCATATAATCAGTCAGTATGCAGGCGTAGGTGTAGTTTTGTGACTAACCAAATCAATACCGTGGTCACTGCCATCACCTCCATTGCCATGCTACTCGTGGTCATGACGTATGCACCACTGTCTTCCTTGACTATTCTGCTTGCCGAGCGTGCTGTAAATGTCCGTGCACTTCTCTGATGTCGTATTACAGATCCGTCGTTATAGATGACTGCATCTTTCTCATCGGTGTGATCCCAGATGAGGCCGTTGACCTCAGCATTAACCACGACTGAGTTCTGTTTCCTAAATTTCCTGTCGAGTGTGACAATACACGAGAATGTGCCCCTGAATGACGTAGGCACCGGTATCCACTCCTCGCCAGCGTTGATATTGGTAAGCTCACAGACTTGTGTGATGACATCATCTGCTCAACCCACGCATGATTTGCCTCTTTTTAGCCTGGCACCATTCTCTGTGTTGAGCTCGTTGTGCAATGGATGCTCTTAATCGGCACTTATCTTCAGGTATGCTCGTGCCCTCCAGATCTTGATTCTGTCATCCATGGTTGGAAAGTCAAGAAGTTACCTCATTGCTACACAGGGAGTGTCCTTTGTGCACCCCAATATAATGCGCATAGCTTCATTCTGTATTTTCTCCAGCTTGTCAATTTGCGTCGTAGAATGAATTTCTAGGACATACTCGATTAGTGGGAGGACTAGTCCCCTGGAACAGAAGGGTAAGTAGCATCTGCTCGATGTGGGCAGCTGCATGATCTTCAAATCGGCTTATCGTTTGCGGGATTTATAACATAAGTATGGTCGTCTTTCCATGATCATTTATAGTGGGGACTTTAGAACTTGTCTTGATGGATATTTACATCTCAGTGATTGGTAATTATGGGGAATTTAGAGCTTCGAAGACAGTTATAAGGAACAGTTCAGTGAACTTTTAAGTGGGGACATTTGATCTTGATAAAATATATATTGAAGTCTCTTAATGGGCTGTTTATAGTGGGGAAAATAACATGAGAAGACAGTTATCATGAAATAGTTCAGTGATCGTTTTTTGTTATAGCTTGACAAGAGTGACATTTAATCTTTACAAAGATCTTTATATTGGAGAACAAGATTTAATTCCCTAAAAGATCTTTATAGTGGAGATATTTGAGCTTGACAAGAACGAGATTTAATTCCCTAAAAGATCTCTATAGTGGAGATATTTGAGCGTGACAAGAACAAGATTTAATTCACTAACAGATCTTTATAGTGGAGATATTTGAGCTTGACAAGAACAAGATTTAATTCACTAAAGATCTTTATAGTGGAGATATTTGAGCTTGACAAGAACAAGATTTAATTCACTAAAGATCTTTATAGTGGAGATATTTGAGCTTGACAAGAACAAGATTTAATTCCCTAAATGGTGGTGCTTGGTTGGTTGCGTTCGCCCGATGACTAAAGTATTCTAGAGTATCGTAGTAGACTAGAATATTCCTCTTCATCATCCGCCCTTACAAGGACGTAGTGGGCGTGTTTGCGTTGTGTTGTGGTTTGCAGTATCACTGTTATATTTGCGCCTTTCGGCCCACACATCCGACTTCAGCACGCCTAAAAGATCTTTATTGTGGAGATATTTGAGCTTGACAAGAACAAGATTTAATTTCCTAAAAGATCTTTATATTGAAGATATTTGAGCGTGACAAGAACAAGATTAATTCCCTAAAAGATCTTTATAGTGGAGATATTTGAGCTTGACAAGAGCAAGATTTAATTTCCTAAAAGATCTTTATATTGAAGATATTTGAGCGTGACAAGAACAAGATTTAATTCCCTAAGATCTTATTGTGGATATTTGAGCTTGACAAGACAAGATTTAATTTCCTAAAAGATCTTTATATTGAGATATTTGAGCGTGACAAGAACAAGATTTCATTCCCTAAAAGATCTTTATAGTGGAGATATTTGAGCGTGACAAGAACGAGATTTAATTCCTAAAAGATCTTTATAATGGAGATATTTGAGCGTGACAAGACGAGATTTAATTGATTAAAATAGATTTATTGTGGGATTGTACAGCTTGAGAAGTGAGATATTGAAGTGCCATGAGTATTGTTATCGGGACACGTGATATAAGATGACACACATGTCACCATGGTCTTTTGATGTTTTCTCATTTACACATCATGAGACACTATATCGCAGCATTATTAGTCAAAGAGATTTCCTTTTATTTACACATCCAACGGCTTAATCACACAGGGTTTCTTATTTATACATCAAGTGAACATTTTAACAGAGAATTTCTTCTTAACACATCACTTTAAAAAAAGTAACATAGGATTTCTTATTTACACATCACGTAAAAAATAGTGACATAGGATTTCTCATTTACACATCACGTAAAAAAGTAACATAGGATTTCTTATTTACACATCACGTAAAAAATAGTGACATAGGATTTCTTATTTACACATCACGTAAAATAGTAACATAGGATTTCTTATTTACACTTTCACGTAAATTAGCCACAGAGAATTTCTTATTTACACATTACGTAAAATAGTAACATAGGATTTCTTATTTACACATTACGTAAAATAGCCACAGTGGATTTCTTATTTTCATATCACTAAACATTGTTTGAGAATTCACAACATTTGCAAATGTTCTTCTATTAACGAGCCCTGGACTATATCTTACAGCATATACATTACACACACACTCACACACACACGAACCACAAACATGTTCTCGTTAACATTCCATATCTAAGAGCTCACACATACACACCCACACCCATCCACACCAAGCACACACATTAATCACAAGATTTTTTTGCGAAATAGTCAAGAATTCATGTCCATGTGCTGCATATTAAAAGTTGTCCAAATGACTTTCATTGTTGACTGTGATGAATCATAACTTTCAGAACACGTAATGACACACATAACACACACTATAACCTCAGTACGCCATAGTTGACTATAGTAACTTCTGTCAGTCATAGTTGACTTTAATAACTTTGTCAGTCATAGTGGACTATAGTAACTTCTGTCAGTCATAGTTGACTATAGTAACCTTTGTCAGTCATAGTTGACTATAGTAACCTCTGTCAGTCATAGTTGACTTTAATAACTTTGTCAGTCATAGTGGACTATAGTAACTTCTCGTCAATCATAGTTGACTATAGTAACCTTTGTCAGTCATAGTTGACTATAGTAACCTCCGTCAGATATCGTTGACTATAGTTACCTCAGTCAGTTATAGTTGACTATAGTAACCTCCGTCAGTTATAATTGACTATAGTAACCTCCGTCAGTTATAGTTGACTATAGTAACCTCCGTCAGTTATAGTTGACTATAGTAACCTCCGTCAGTCATAGTTGACTATAGTAACCTCCGTCAGTCATAGTTGACTATAGTAACCTCCGTCAGTCATAGTTAACTATAGTAACCTCCATCAGTTATAGTTAACTATAGTAACCTCCATCAGTCATAGTTAACTATAGTAACCTCCGTCAGTCATAGTTAACTATAGTAACCTCCATCAGCTATAGTTAACTATAGTAACCTCCATCAGTCATAGTTGACTATAGTAACCTCCGTCAGTCATAGTTACTATAGTAACCTCCATCAGTCATAGTTAACTATAGTAACCTCCATCAGTCATAGTTAACTATAGTAACCTCCGTCAGTCATAGTCGACTATAGTAACCTCCGTCAGTTAGTTGACTATAGTAACCTCCGTCAGTCATAGTTGACTATAGTAACCTCCGTCAGTCATAGTTGACTATAGTAACCTCATCAGTCATAGTTGACTATAGTAACCTCCGTCAGTTATAGTTGACTATAGTAGTGACCTCCGTCAGTTATAGTTGACTATAGTAACCTCCGTCAGTCATAGTTAACTATAGTAACCTCCGTCAGTCATAGTTGACTATAGTAACCTCCGTCAGTTATAGTTGACTATAGTAACCTCCGTCAGTCATAGTTGACTATAGTAACCTCCGTCAGTTATAGTGACTATAGTAGCCTCCGTCAGTATAGTTGACTATAGTAACCTCCGTCAGTCATAGTTGACTATAGTAACCTCCGTCAGTTATAGTTGACTATAGTAACCTCCGTCAGTCATAGTTGACTATAGTAACCTCCGTCAGTCATAGTTGACTATAGTAACCTCCGTCAGTTATAGTTGACTATAGTAGCCTCCATCAGTCATAGTTGACTATAGTAACCTCCGTCAGTCATAGTTGACTATAGTAACCTCCGTCAGTCATAGTTGACTATAGTAACCTCCGTCAGTCATAGTTACTATAGTAACCTCCGTCAGTCATAGTTAACTATAGTAACCTCCGTCAGTCATAGTTAACTATAGTAACCTCCGTCAGTCATAGTTGACTATAGTAACCTTTGTCAGTCATAGTTGACTATAGTAACCTCCGTCAGTCATGTGTGACTATAGTAACCTCCGTCAGTCATACTCGACTATAGTAACCTCCGTCAGTCATAGTTGACTATAGTAACCTCTGTCAGTCATGGTTGACTATAGTAACCTCCGTCAGTCATAGTTGACTATAGTAACCTCCGTCAGTCATAGTTGACTATAGTAACCTCCATCAGTCATAGTTGACTATAGTAACCTCCGTCAGTCATAGTTGACTATAGTAACCTTGTCAGTCATAGTTGACTATAGTAACCTCCGTCAGTCATTGTTGACTATAGTAACCTCCGTCAGTCATAGTTGACTATAGTAACCTCCGTCAGTTATAGTTGACTATAGTAACCTCCGTCAGTTATAGTTGACTATAGTAACCTCCGTCAGTTATAGTTGACTATAGTAACCTCCGTCAGTCATAGTTGACTATAGTAACCTCCGTCATTCATAGTCGACTATAGTAACCTCCGTCAGTTATAGTTGACTATAGTAACCTCCGTCAGTCATAACATTTATAGTTGACTATAGTAACCTCCGTCAGTCATAGTTGACTATAGTAACCTCCGTCAGTCATAGTTGACTATAATAACCTCCGTCAGTCATAGTTGACTATAGTAACCTCCGTCAGTCATAGTTGACTATAGTAACCTCCGTCAGTCATAGTCGACTATAGTAATCTCTGTAAGTCATAGTTGACTATAGTAACCTCCGTCAGTCATAGTTGACTATAGTAACCTCCGTCAGTCATGGTTGACTATAGTAACCTCCGTCAGTCATAGTTGACTATAGTAACCTCCGTCAGTCATAGTTGACTATAGTAACCTCCGTCAGTCATAGTTGACTATAGTAACCTCCGTCAGTCATAGTTGACTATAGTAACCTCCGTCAGTCATTGTTGACTTGGATTATCAGCGTCCCTAGGAAATGTTTTTTTGTTTTATTTCGTTGTGTATTCCCTTCTTCTAAAGATCTGACTGCTTTTTTGAAGCTTTAGAGTGTGTTATCAAAGATTGATATTTATGGCTATGTCTTCCCAGGCAGCAGGGCTCTTGTTCACAGCACTACACAGAACACGCATAACACACTCAACACACACACAACAACACACACACAGACACAACACAACACACACTTAAGTTATAAATGTTTTCCCGTTAACTCTAGATAAGTCAATTCTTAAGATAAACATATACACACTGCCACTCCCATATTTACTGACATACAGGAATCACAAACACGTTCCTATTGACTTATATTAACCATATCTCACGATCAATATATACGCCCAGTCACTAACGCCCCTCCACTTATACAGACAAACATAGACACGCTCACACAAATAAATACTGGTAAATCACAACTTTACTGCTAATACATCATGGGCCATATGTTGCAGCACACATATACGCACCAACATACTCGCACACATAAACACGCTCACCTACTCACAAATACACACACATTTACAGACGCCCTCTAGACCTGCAGGTCAGAAACTTAATGCATTCCTTCCTGAAGTTGAGATCACACAAACTGTAGATGATGGGATTCACTGCGCTGTTTAGGAAGTACAGTCTGTAGAAGAAGTTGAAAACTATCAACTCCGCCATATTGAGCTGGCATACCTCTCCGGAAGTCGGTTCTTTACGACGGTCAAACTTAAAAATGGAAGAAAACCGAAAACAAAGATGGCGCTGATGATAATCAACATGGCCGTCATTCTGCCTAATGGTCGACGTTTTGCGACCTTCTTTGCTGGGGACTGTGACTTTGATGCTGCTTTGTTGATTCCAGAAGTGTTCTTCTGGTGAAAGTCCTTTGTGGGTATCTCTATGTCTTCTTTTTTATGTGTATGATCCTCAGAAACAGCCATGTAGTAAGATCTTGTGTGACTTCGGTTGCTGCGTCTGGTTGACTCAAATCGTTGAATAATTTCATCGGATCCTTCAACAGGAAGATCTGCCGGACTCAAACAAACCAAGTCAAAAGTCTGGCTATCGTTTCCTTCAGCGCGCACGTTTTCTGATTCCCCTGAATTTGCGGTGTCCAAGTCTGTGTTTGTTGATTCCGTTGTTTTGTCCTCGGTTGCTGTATCTGATGACGTGGTGCAGTTCTTCATGTTCATAGCCGATGGCGTTTCCTCTCCATTATTATCGTTTTCCTGATTCCCCTTACAGCAGTCAAGAATGTGAATATTCGCTGGTAGAAAATTTCCTGACTTGACTCGAGTGGACCAGCTCACAGATGGAGGTTTGACTTGTTTCTCCACAGACACGATCCGTTCATTATGTGAAGACGATAATCCTTCAGAGGAGGAATTTGTATTTTTTGTGTCACTGTGACTTCTCCAGTGACTCCATGTCGATGGCTGTGTTTATACGCGGTGACGCCGATGAAAATGTACAAGACAATCATGGACACACTGAGGAGAGATAGAGAAGAATGAAGAGAATGTTGTTGATGAGGGGCCAGATTGTGGAGAAGTATTCGTCAGAGGCGAAGCACTCACGGCCTTGGATGTTGGGGCAGGGGGTCTGTCTGGTTCTGACGCCGTAGATGATGATGTAGGGGATGGCAAACAGAAAAGAGAACAATCCGGTGGCAATGCTGACAATGATGGCGTGTTTGACTGTGAACTGCCAGCCGTACGGTCGACACACCTTGCGGTACCTGTGGAAGACATATAGAAGACCTGAAGGTGTTCGGTTGCAAGTGAATTGATACATTAATGTATATGGAATATGAACGATTGAATTGAGTTTACTGCAGATCTCATTAGATAAAAGTATCAAAGATAATTAATAACTTGTTGCAGGAGCTACTAAGTTAAGTGTTCTGTGCACACCGTGAGCTGTGTGTTTCATCCGTTTTGATCATGTTCCGATATTCCAATTGTTTACGATGAATGCTAATATTGTATGACAGGGAACAGTTGGCCATGTCCACTTTCTGTGCAGTTTCGCCTTATGTCTTTTGGCGTGTGCTGAGACTGATATGATGGGGACTACAGCTACCTTTCTTTGTTTGGGAGATGAGTTAGTAATTCGGATGATTCCACTGGCACGGTGGTTGAGCAATTATGGATTTTAATTCGTTTGCAGTGATACCGGGGCCTTCCATAACCAAATAACCAAAAATGAAAGATAATTAAATTGAAATAAATTATAGAAAAGAAGAGATAATTGAAATATATCGCAGATTAAGTAAATTAAAGAAACGATGAGATGAACTGGTTATATTATAGAGCACAGTCGAGATAAATGATTTATGTGGTAGAGAACATAAGGTAAGTCGGACATATTATAACGTAGATGAATAAACAATAAAATAATATGTAGTTAAAAAGACAGTAAGCAAAGTACAGGAGATTTTGGACAACATAGTGCAGAATATATTAAATCAATATAGTTTAGTAAATATAACATCAATGTGGTGTAGTGAATATTAAATCAATATCATCAAAATCATCATCATCAAGTACCGGCCTGCTGGCGTAGGTGATCGTGTCTCTTAAAACTTTCGATCACGACAGTTATTTCATTTCTGTTGTTACCTTTGTGCCAAGCCATTCTCTTAAACTGTCTGGTATCTTATCTCTTTTCAATCAATTTAGTACAGTAGATTTTCAATCAAAATAGTGTAGTAAATAATATAATACAGTAGATGTTCATCAAAATAGTGTAGTAAATAATATAATACAGTAGATGTTCAATCAAAATAGTGTAGTAAATAAATATAATACAGTAGATGTTCAATCAAATAGTGTAGTAAATAAATATAATACAGTAAATGTTCAATCAAAATAGTGTAGTAAATAAATATAATACAGTAGATGGTCAATCAAAATAGTGTAGTAAATAAATATAATACAGTAGATGTTTCAATCAAAATAGTGTAGTAAATAAATATAATACAGTAGATGTTCAATCAAAATAGTGTAGTAAATAATAAATACAGTAGATGGTCAATCAAAATAGTGTAGTAAATAAATATAATACAGTAGATGTTCAATCAAAATAGTGTAGTAAATAAATATAATACAGTAAATGTTCAATCAAAATAGTGTAGTAAATAAATATAATACAGTAGTGATCATCAAAATAGTGTAGTAAATAAATATAGTACAGTTGATATTCAATCAAAATAGTGTTGTAAATCAATATCTATCTATTGACCTTTCGAGCCGTAGCCGGCCCATAGGGCGTAGACCAAGATACACCTTCTCATATCTGAATTTTTGTTCTAGCAGTTTTCTTTTAAAGATATTTTATCAAATCACGCCATTTGTCTCTGTTCTGTGCAAGCAGCTCTATCTCATTGAGGGAGCCGAATCCTGCTGCTCTTGCCTCTCTCATCAATGTTCTTCTCAGTGTCTCCCTGGGTCTTCCTCTTTTTCTTTTACCTGTTATCAGGTCTACGTTTCATTAACAACTTCGTTTTTACGATAGTGGCTTGTTAAACCTCTGATCAACGGTTCTATACCAGCGAGAGAAAATAATTCCTCCATTTTGGAAACAACCGGAAACCGGATTGTCAAAATCAATATAGTACAGGAGATATTCAATCAAAATAGTGTAGTAAATATGAAATGAATATAATGTAGTAGATAAAGGTGCAGGTTAATGTTTACAACAAAGATATAATTTAATATGAGCATCAGAAGATAACACAAACCTGATGGCAGCAACAATACACAGGGAGATGGCGCCACCGACAGTGGTGAATGAGCCAAGGAAGACTTTAGACTTGCACACCCCAGGCTGGCTGAAGGTCCATGAGTCCATCATAATGTTTATCTCACCTGTAGGTCACAATGTTTATGTTTAGATAAACAAAACATTGTTCAACAAATGCAACAACTGTTGTATCACTAAGTTTATGTTTAGCTAATCAAGACATTTGTTAAAGAAATATAAGATCGGTCTGTCCAGTAAGTTCGTTGGCAGCTCAGGCACTGAGTGTGGCCTACTCTAGACAAAGAAGGCATCGCCAGTTTGTTCTTCATTCATTAAGAGAAGAAGAGGAGAATAGGCGGGACAATGATGTATATATAGAGAGAATGCGGAGTCTAAAGCTGATAGAGGGATCTGATCGATCCGGACTGCTTAGTGGGAAAAGCAGATGTACCTACAACCAACACCTTACAGGAACAGTCAGTCTGTGTACGCTTCGAGAAATGCTTGACGGGCGGTGGAGCGGATATGAGCATGCCCCGACTGCAGTGAAATTGATTATATGAATAGAATAGAATAGAATAGAATAGAATAGAATAGAATAGAATAGAATAGAATAGAATAGAATAGAATAGAATAGATCGGTCTGTTATTTCGAAGAGTGGGGCTGATGTCAGATCATCTTATATAAAAAGTAAAGAGTAACGTAGTCCCGTCACACCAAGTGGTATATAGGGGAATATGGTGTTAGTGACCATAAATTTTACAGACCTTCGGCACTTGATTTTTGGGTAATGTGGTCGGCATTACGCCCGTGCCGCTTTACTTTCGCAGAAAAAAAAATCATGTACCCATTAAAGGCTGGGTGAACAGGAGTCGTCTTCTGGGATCGAACCCTACCTCTTTGTCAATTGTAGTCCAGTTCACTAACCACTGAGCTATCACGGTTCCCGATCATCTTATATATCCCATGATTTTGAAGTATCTTCAGTTTTCTTTCCCCATCTCTCATTCTATAACTATCACTAACAGAACAGCTTTGATGATGTTTGTATTTTAGAGACTAACAGAACAGCTGTGATGATGTTTGTATTTTAGAGACTAACAGAACAGCTTTGATGATGTTTGTATTTTAGAGACTAACAGAACAGCTGTGATGATGTTTGTATTTTAGAGACTAACAGAACCTTTGATGATGTTTGTATTTTAGAGACTAACAGAACAGCTGTGATGATGTTTGTATTTTAGAGACTAACAGAACAGCTGTGATGATGTTTGTATTTTAAAGACTAACAAACAGCTGTGATGATGTTTGTATTTTAGAGACTAACAAAACAGCTGTGGTGATGTTTGTATTTTAGAGACTAACAAAAAGCTTTGATGATGTTTGTATTTTAGAGACTAACAGAACAGCTGTGATGATGTTTGTATTTTAGAGACTAACAAACAGCTGTGGTGATGTTTGTATTTTAGAGACTAACAGAACAGCTGTGATGATGTTTGTATTTTAGAGACTAACAGAATAGCTGTGATGATGTTTGTATTTTAGAGACTAACAAACAGCTGTGGTGATGTTTGTATTTTAGAGACTAACAGAACAGCTGTGATGATGTTTGTATTTTAGAGACTAACAAACAGCTGTGGTGATGTTTGTATTTTAGAGACTAACAGAACAGCTGTGATGATGTTTGTATTTTAGAGACTAACAGAACAGCTGTGATGATGTTTGTATTTTAGAGACTAACAAAACAGCTGTGATGATGTTTGTATTTTAGAGACTAACAGAACAGCTGTGATGATGTTTGTATTTTAGAGACTAACAGAACAGCTGTGATGATGTTTGTATTTTAGAGACTAACAGAACAGCTGTGATGATGTTTGTATTTTAGAGACTAACAGAACAGCTGTGATGATGTTTGTATTTTAGAGACTAACAAACAGCTGTGATGATGTTTGTATTTTAGAGACTAACAAAACAGCTGTGATGATGTTTGTATTTTAGAGACTACAGAACAGCTGTGATGATGTTTGTATTTTAGAGACTAACAGAACAGCTGTGATGATGTTTGTATTTTAGAGACTAACAGAACAGCTGTGATGATGTTTGTATTTTAGAGACTAACAGAACAGCTGTGATGATGTTTGTATTTTAGAGAATCCCGTGATGAACTCTAACACACATTTCATAGAAAACTTAAACCATCTGATATTGCGCTACAACAACATCGACAATCACACACAAAACTCACAGAGGGCAGGAAGGACCTGGGTTCCAAGCCTGTCATAAGTAGGGGTTATTTTTCATAGACAGGAAAATAAAATAATATGTGGATTCTTCGTGATGTTAACCTCATGTTATCTCTTGGATAGTGATATCTGATGCCTAGCCCTATCGGTAACGTAATAAACAGGAGGTCCGGTGTGCAGTCATTTACGTTTAAAAAAAAACACTTGAAATTGAAAAGGGAAAACAATTAATATCGAAAAGTGTAAGCCATAAAATTTGATCGCAGCTCGGGTAAAATTGAGCATAAAATCCTACCCACACCGTGGACCCCAGGCCGTGCTGCAGAGTGTGTGCATGTCCGCCTGGATTCTCCTAGAATTGTTTCGAGATCGTCGAGGAGAGATATCGGAGCACCTATGAAGTCGCCCGGTGTGCTGTGATTAAGACTCTAACAACATTAATAACAACAGAGAATTTGATTTGCTACTCTCGCACTGAAATAACTCATGAAAACCACCCAGACACTATCTTATACAAACTCAAGCTTGCTACTCTCACACTGAAATAACTCATGAAAACTCCCAGACACTATCTTATACAACTCAAGCTTGCTACCCTCACACTGAAATAACTCACGAAAACCTCCCAGACACTATCTTACCAATCCCAAGCTTGCTACTCTCACACTGAAATAACTCATGAAAACCTCTCAGACACTATCTTATACAACTCAAGCTTGCTACCCTCACACTGAAATAACTCATGAAACCTCCCAGACACTATCTTATACAAACACAAACTTGCTACTCTCACACTGAAATAACTCACGAAAACCTCCCAGACACTATCTTATACAAACTCAAGCTTGCTACTCTCACACTGAAATAACTCATGAAACCTCCAGACACTATCTTATACAAACACAAATTTGTACTCTCACACTGAAATAACTCATGAAAACCTCCAGACACTATCTTATACAAACACAACTTGCTACTCTCACACTGAAATAACTCACGAAAACCTCCCAGACACTATCTTATACAAACTCAAGCTTGCTACTCTCACACTGAAATAACTCATGAAACCTCCCAGACACTATCTTATACAAACACAAATTTGTACTCTCACACTGAAATAACTCACGAAAACCTCCCAGACACTATCTTATACAAACTCAAGCTTGCTACTCTCACACTGAAATAACTCATGAAAACCTCACAGACACTATCTTATACAAACACAAATTTGTACTCTCACACTGAAATCTCATGAAAACCTCCCAGACACTATCTTATACAAACTCAAGCTTGTTACTCTCACATTGAAATAACACGCAAGACACTTTCACACATCAAACCACAGTGACTAAAGTACTGAAGCCTACATTAGGAGTGCTGCCATTTCATTACCACACAGATTCGAACCCATCCCACTCACTTGGAATAGCCCCAACGTTGGCCACCAGATCAAAGCTGGCGATGGTCATGATAAGAACTTTAGTTGGGTTCAGCCGCACCTTCTTGGAGTAGACCACCAGCACCAGAATGTTGCCTGCCAGCCCGACCACTGCGAAGATAACCATCATAACCACAGCTGGGATCATAGCCGCGTTATGTTTACTCTCCAGCTGCTGAAATAACTCTTCCACTGCTTCGCTACTGTTGCTGCAGTTTAACTCCATCTTTTATTTTATTTATCCCAGGCAAGACAGTTACAAATATCCCTTTCCAACAGTTCTAAACGGTGAATCTTGAATGTTCTTTTGTTCTTTTGAATATCCTAAAGAACAACGTCACAAATATCCTTGTTTCAAGATTAATCTGAAATGTTCTTTATTTTGAATATTCAACAGAATTATGTCGCAAATATCCTTGTTTCAAGACTAATATGGAATGTTCTTTATTTTGAATATTCAACAGAATTATGTCGCAACTATCCTTGTTTCAAGACTAATATGGAATGTTCTTTATTTTTAATATTCAACAGAATTATGTCGCAACTATCCTTGTTTCAAGACTAATATGGAATGTTCTTTATTTTGAATATTCAACAGAATTATGTCGCAAATATCCTTGTTTCAAGATTCATCTAAAATGTTCTTTATTTTGAATATTCAACAGAATTATGTCGCAAATATCCTTGTTTCAAGATTCATCTGAAATGTTCTTTATTTTGAATATTCAACAGAATTATGTCGCAAATATCCTTGTTTCAAGACTAATATGGAATGTTCTTTATTTTGAATATCCAAACAACAATGAAGCTCCAAACTCCAAGATTAATGTCGACCAACGAATGCTTGTTGTTGGAAACAAAATACAGAGAACTTCACTGTTACAATAAACTAGTGACTGGTTGGATATCACACAGACGTCCTTGTCTTTAGCCAATCAAAGTCTCATTGTAAATGTCAATCAAAGACTCAAAGATAGACTAGTCACAGACGTTGCTTGTAGAAATGATGGCGCGCAGGTTCTGTAAAGTTAATAAATACACAATATATGTTATCCAATATGAAAACGTAACAAATAATATCTGAACTTATTGCAAAACATTAAAATAGTTTGGCCAATCGTAACGTGTTGCTAAAGATTCTTAACCAATCGTACGTTACTAACAAGTGACGAACCAATCATAAGGGCATACTATCCTGCTAGAGAAAACAGGGAGTGACGATATGAATCAGCTAAAAAAAACATTAATGGAGACAATATAAGACGAATACGAATCACTTGTATATATGGAGATGAGGCCACTTGAAAGCATAGACGCATCATAACATAACTAACGACGCTATTAACAAAAGTTAATTATAGAAAAGTCCGGGACAGCATCCTATAAAACATGCATACGCAGAATACTAGAAACACTCGGAAAACATCACTAGAGAGTTGGGGCAACCAAAGAGGACACGATTGGGAAAGCCACTTTCTTTACTCAGGGATGAAATAGAAATACGGAAGTAAGAAGAAACAGAAAAAAAATGTCTTGAAACAGCACTTAAGCTTGACCTTTTAAAATGACGTTATTGAGGCCAGGAAGTCAGCTGGGGTTCGCTGATTAAGGAGAAGTTGTGAGAGCAATGGATATGTATTTGTATAGACTTAATTGCTAGACTTTAAAGAACAGCCAGAAAGGTAAGGGTTGCCTTCGAATCTCGATGAGTTTGGGGAAATGTGGAGCTAAATGCACTTGTTAATAGCCAGCGTTATATTCCATACGTATTTAGAATACCGTAAATAGAATACCGTAGCAATATTATATATATATATATATATATATATATATATATATATAATTCCATAATTTAGACACGTCCTTCTTGAGTCGAAGATCCGGCAGTCAGTTACATAAACTAAAATTCTAGAGATTCCAAGACGGTGGAATATCGTTAGTGTTCCATCAACCGCTGCATCATTTGCAGCGCTAAAGTCAGCCGGATGGGTACTCGGATGGGTGCTACGGAGTTCATGCACTCAGCTGAGGACTTTACAGTAGATTAGGCAGTGTCAATAAAAAGTTCCATTTTGTAGAAAAACAAATATTGCTTTTTAATCATTTTGATTTTCTTTGACCTACAATTATTGAAAGTTATTGAACGCACGTGCACGGCCTGATATGTTATCAAACGATAACAGTTTGTTTATTTAACAATTAAAACAGAACACATTTTATGAACAATGATTTATGCACAGCGGGGTTTTTAGGTATTTTAAATGTTTAACACTCACAAGAAATCTATTAGTATACAAACACACATAATGCAATAACACGGCAAATAATATTACAAGTATAAGAAAGATATAAGATATATATAAGATATATATATATGTATATGGATTTTGGCGTCTTGACAGACGGTTGGTAGCAAGCAATTATGATAAGTCAGTAATTTGGTAAAGTATTCATCATCATCATCATCGAGTGCCTTCTCTGCAACGACGGTTGGCTACCATGGATCGCCATTCTACTCTGTTTCTTGCTGTGATGGTGTAGGCGGTCAAGTATTAGTGTTTCATATTGGGTGATGTTTTACTGAACAGCTTCTCTCGTGGATGAATTTGCCAATCTTGGACAGACAGATCCAACAACAGAACGAGCAAGGTGTATTTGCGATACTTGGTCTTGTCTCTGTTAACTTGTGCCTTTTGTCTTCTGAATTTGATATCAACACCATTTCGAAAATTGCTGTGCCATTTTTTACTTTTGCTCCCATGTACTATGATCCGCAGCCACATTTTCCCAGTTTATTTCACTTATAGAAAATATATAAATCTCATCAGTTCTGCGGTAAAGCTGGTGTTAAGCAAGGATAAAATTGCATACATTATCTACTACAAAATTATGCAAAAAACGTTTCTATTCATAAAGCTTTCATCAGGGGACAAATAATGATTGACGTCATGGGACGCACCAAAATGGACGCTTCTTGCGTCCAAGCCATGTAAACAATGTTGACTTTCCTTGTCTTCAACGGTTTATCTCATTCTGTTAGAGAATTTCACGCTATCTGTTACCACAGTGAGATGGCGGATTTTTTTTAAATGTAAACACGGGTTTGATAATAAATGTGTGTACACAGTTCGTTAACCATCGCTGTAGATCAAGTCTTTATTCACTGGCTTCGTTAGCAACAATGGAAGCTAATGACCTTACTTGTGCAGCCGGTTGTTTTGGGACAAATTGTACGTTACAATGTCTCTGCTATAATGGCTTAGTTTGTGACAAAACTACAGGGACATGCCCAAACAATGACAGTTGTCAGCACAAAATTTTCGCACCCCAGTGTCAGTACTTGGATTTTATTTGCAAATATGCCCAAAAATCTGAACCTACTTTCCTGTTTGATGGCAACGACACCTCATGTAATCCGGACACAGATTCTACATCAGTTGAGGCAACTCTCAATCAATCTTTGCCGTGCTCCTGGTTTAGGATTTATGCGAATGACTTAAAATATCCGGACAGTTTCACGGTAAAACTGAATGGTTCTGCCTCATGTAACAATGTATCAAGGTTTGTAGTTAGTCCGCACGAGATTGATGCCTTCTGCCCTGGGGCTGGTCTGATCAACAAGTTACGGATTGAAAGGGCGGTAGTTGCAAATATCTGCTCCATCTACATTGGTGGGGGTAGGAAACTGGCTCTCAAACAGATCACAAACCAGACCAACAATTTGATGCTTGTTATACAGGAGACGGATGTGGACCAGAGGCCGCAGTTAATAGCAAAACAAAGACCAATCTCTATGACAATGACTGCACACACACACAATGGAGAAGTGGAACCAATTCTGTTTACTGGTATCTGAGCTTTGCAACGCCCCAGAAGACTCACATCATTCGAATCTATCATCGAGCTAGCACTATGATTCGGGTAAAGAATGACACTCTAAGGGCTTTCTCTGACAGTGGCGGAGTAGTGTTCCAGTATAATGATATATCCTACCCTAATTTATCTGTGAAAACTATTGTAGTCAAAACACAAACGTCAATGGCACACATTAAGATTGAGTTCTCACCGACCATTTCGCAGGCCGACAGTGCACTGACGGTATGTGAGGTGCAAACATTTACAGGCACCTATTGTCTGGACGAGCAGTCTTGTCGTTTTGTGCAGTGTGTAGTGGGTGTAGTAAAGGCTGCAATGTCATCATCGGTACTTGTCACGGCTACTGTTCACATGGGATCTGTGGACACGACTGTTCCGGGTCTTGTCTCAGTGTCTGTCCTTTATTTGAGGAAAAATCTGGAAAATGCCTACATTGTAAACATCTTGGCTATACCTGTAATGACACTTGTCCAGATGGTAATTTTGGGCTACAGTGCGAACAGATGTGTTCTGATGGCTGTGACATCATATACTCTCAAATGTCCGGGCAACTGTTTCAAAGACACCTGTCAACAGTCGATCGGGAATCTGTACATGCTTGAGAACGTTCTATGGGTCAGACTGCACTCTCAAAACTCCGGACAACTGTTTAACGAAACCTGTGATTCCCACGTTCAAAAGAGTCTGCCGACTACAACAAACCCAAGCATATGGACACTTTAATGTGTTTCTGTGCTAGACATGGTTCACTTTTTGGTGTTTTTTGGTGAAGCCATGGCTCATATCTTTTTTGTGTTTCTGTCCTAGCCATGGCTCATATCTTAGCTTGTGTGTGCTGGCCATGGCTCATATCTTGGTGTGTGTCATGTTAGTCATATCTCATATCTCGATGTGTCCGTGCTAATCATGTCTCATATCTTTATATGTGTCTGTGTTTAGTCATATCTCATATCTTAGTGTGTACCAGTGTTAGTCATATGTCATATCTTTGTGTGTGCATGTCTGGGTTAGTGATATCTCATATCTTTGTGTGCATGTTTATGTTAGTCATATCTCATATCTTTGTGTGTGCATGTCTGTGTTTGTCACATCTCATATCCTTGTGTGTGCATGGCTATGTTAGTCCCATCTCATATCTTTGTGTGTGCATATCTATGTTAGTCATATCTCTTATCTTTGTGTGCATGTCTATGTTAGGCATGTGTCATATCTTTGTGTGTGCATGTCAATGTCATTTATATCTCATATCTTTATGTGCATGTTTATGTTAGTCATGTGTCATATATCTTGATGTGTGTCAGTGTTAGTCATGCCTCGTATCGCTGTGTGCATGTCTGTATTAGTCACATCTCATATCTTTGTGTGTGCATGTCTGTGTTAGACACATCTCACATCTTTGTGTGTGTGTATGTCTGTGTTAGTCACATCTCACATCTTTGTGTGTCCGTGTCTGTGTTAGTCACCTCTAGTGACTCGGGCAGATGGTGCTCGTAAACCTGGGAGAGCCTACCATCTAAGGGCAGAATCCCCCTACAGAAAAGATCATCTGCTGCCTTGCAGGAAGATTGGGGACAATCAAAGGCTAGGGAAAGCAAACCCGAATAAAATGCTGGCTGAAATCGGATGCACTGGGCCACTGGCGCATAACACAGTGCAACGTATTAACGGGTGTTCAATCAGAGTGGATCTGACACACTCTAATTGTGATGTTCTGTCTGTGGGGGCGATCAACACACTTAGCCTGACAGCTGACTTCATGTGAGAGTCTGGGATCCTACTCTGATTGAGTCCTGAACGCAGAGAGAGAGAGAGAGAGAAATAATGTCTTAACTGAAAGCTTTATCGATCGAAAAATTGTTGTGTAGATATATGTTATTTATACATAAACTTCAGCATAACATATATATATATACGAATTGTTTCGAATACCTGAAGTAAAATGACACTCTTACGTGAAAGCTTCAATATCTAACAGCACAGAGAAAATTCAACAAACGATATGAGAACACCAGACTAAAGGGTCGACTACGAGATGGATGGATTGATGAAATATTAAAAACACTAGGAAACGTAGCAGTAGGAGAGGACAACATAATAGCACCATATATCTCCCCTCGACGATGAAAGGTAAATGAGGAATCAGTAAAGAAGAGGAAATAAAATAGCGGAAAAGGTAAGTTAACAAGATTAAACACCTTCAGTTCAAACTTCAGGTAAATAATGGTATAAGAGTAATGTATACCAATACTGATAAATTATCAAATCTTCGACTAATCACTTATAGCAACATACCATATAGGAAATGGTTTAAATATTATGACGTTACCGTGACTTGGCGTCACTAGTAGTATGTGAGTTTGTAAACTAGGTCAGGTCATTACTCATGATAAAGTGACCCTCGCTAATTACTAATGATAGGAAAATTAGTAAACTTAGTTCAGACAAAATACAAGGAAAGAGAGGACGATAAAAAGAGGTGATGCCATCTAGCTTGGTTTGGGGACTGGTTTCATGTTCCCGGCATTATCTGTGAGATGGCAACCTGATTCGCCTATTAAGTCATATCGCATCCCTTAGATATGATGGCATAGATAATGTTGCGCGATGTGCAAGTGAACACAGTGAAACAGGGAATGGATGAGGGTGTGTGAAACGGATGTGTAGCGGGGCAACAAGAGAAACAGAGCATTGATGAGAGTTGAATGAAACAGACGATAGTAGTAGAGAAATAATAAACATCTAGGGGAGACAAGCAGAAGTGGTTCGGTGTGAGTGAGTGAACTGTTTTGGAAAAAAGGCGAAATAAGCGTGAATGGGTGAGATGTTTTAAGGGGAAGTAGGGAGATGAGATTAGACGTAGATTTTAAAAGTCAGTGTGCATTTGAGCCGGGTCCAGTGCGGACGTCTAGAGAAATCCAGTTAGCTTACCGCGGACTAGAAAGGAGTTGTAAATAGATGAAAGTAAAGATAAATATAGGGCGACAGCCAATTAGTTTAGTTTTATCGTATTTCCAGGAGTTGTGATTGTTAGTTACTAAATGTTGTGTTAGATGTGAAGAATATAGAATAGGTGTGATTGTAACTGTTAAGGTTAGCGTTACCTTCTCGGCATAGAAGCTGATTGCGAATCAGTGCAATCGACACAATGAGACATTGTTGGAAATTTGTGAAATATCCAACACTCGCCGACTTCGAGGAAGTCGTAGCGGGAAGTTTAGGAAGTTTATGACTAAGCTTCTACCATGAAGAGAGACTTTCATCGATCGTCTAGATCGCACCCATAAGGGGAAACTGAGAGCAAGGTTCCACAGAGACGTAGTAGTCTTACGAGCAGCTGCTACAGTGAACCATTGGTTTGACCGATCGTGTCGATCGCAAACACAACTGGGAAACTTCAAGTAAGGTTCCTCAGAGTCTTGGGAGCTTATGACTAGCTTCTACGACACACAATTGAACTTGTTAGTCAAGTAGTTTACACAGAGTTGGGAACTCGACAAGAGAGTTCCACAGATTGAACTTGTTAGTCAAGTAGTTTACACAGAGTTGGGAACTCGACAAGAGAGTTCCACAGATTGAACTTGTTAGTCAAGTAGTTTACACAGAGTTAGGAACTCGACAAGAGAGTTCCACAGATTGAACTTGTTAGTCAAGTAGTTTACACAGAGTTGGGAACTCGACAAGAGAGTTCCACAGATTGAAATTGTTAGTCAAGTAGTTTACACAGAGTTAGGAACTCGACAAGAGAGTTCCACAGATTGAACTTGTTAGTCAAGTAGTTTACACAGAGTTAGGAACTCGACAAGAGAGTTCCACAGATTGAACTTGTTAGTCAAGTAGTTTACACAGAGTTAGGAACTCGACAAGAGAGTTCCACAGATTGAACTTGTTAGTCAAGTAGTTTACACAGAGTTGGGAACTCGACAAGAGAGTTCCACAGATTGAACTTGTTAGTCAAGTAGTTTACACAGAGTTAGGAACTCGACAAGAGAGTTCCACAGAGTTTGGGCTGTATTATCAGTCCATGAGGAGTGCACCTGAGGGTGGCACTATTGTTAACCAAGGGAGGGAATTATCGCTGTCAATATATGTACAGTTAATTTGTGAAATGTGTTTGTATGATCCGGACATGCGCCTTGTCAAATAAAGATGTTTTGTGTGTAGTAAGGACTTGTGTGGAGTCATTAAAACATCTTCAGTGTTACAACCATCTAGCGAGTGAACGAGCTGGGAGAAGTCGCGGGGAATTGATAAGTTACAACGTGAAGTACTACACTATAGATCATAACGGTCCAAGGAGAGTCGCAACGGCATAACGTGAAGTACGAGGCATCAATCATGGCGGTCCAGAAGACTGGCATGGGCTGTTAGAGCAAGGGGCAGATCATGAAGAGTGGCGAGCAACTCGTCATTCAGCAAATCGGCCATAAGCAGCATCACGAGCCCTAGCTCATCGTGCGAAAGCACCTCTGGTACTCGGGCTCGTGGTGAAGAAGAATGATCTCAGTCTCAAGTTGACGAGCGGTCAGTCGATCGTTCATTTCATCGGTCACGACATTGGTCAGTCAAGTTGATTATCAAGCATTATTATTTGATCTCTATTCCAAGTGATTATTACTGGTCTCTCTGTATGACAAGGGATACTCTCTCTCTCGCACGATGACTCTCACATTACATTATTACAACTTCTCTGATCATAAAAGAACCATAAGGGAAGAGAACCGTATCTATCCGGAGGACGTGGTTGCAAGTCTTGCATTGATTGTGATTGCAACGGATAGTGCCGAGATGGTTATGAAGGGAGGCAGTAATGCAGCTCCTGGCAAGCATATCACGATGTTGCGATAACGCTTAAAGGCAAATAATAGGAAGGTGAATCAAAGTGGAGGGAAAATCAGGGAAGAGTAAACGGGTAGTGGAGTCGAAGTGGTGGATGATGAGGTAGCGGTGAATGGGGAGGTAGAGGTGAATGGTTCTGATCACCGCGTATTGGTGAGGGAGGGTGATCAGTGAGATCAATTAATCCGGACATATGCTGGGAATATGTGTATGACATCACTCTAGATGCAGGCATGCCCAATAGCATTCCACTTCAACTCTAAGGTCCATCAGAATAAGGTGATGTCCAAGTTACCTGGCCTGTTGTCCTCTGACAGCCTCAGACGATTCACTTGAGAGAATCGTCATAGCACCTGTATCGGTTGCCTCACCCCACGGGGCATCAATGTATCTCTTTATCACGAGTAATTTATTACTTCTCTTTCTTCCCTAACCTTTTGCCTCATTTCTTTCTTTCACTTCCATCTCCCACCCACCCTCCACACACACTTTCTCCTCTCCTTTCTTCCCTCCAATCTTCCTGTTTAGGCCCCTCACATCCTGACATGATCTCCACAGGCGATATTCAAGGTCTATATTACATATCTGTAAGTACGTTAGTACTCTTCCTTCACTATTCCTGTCTGACCCTTTAACACCCTGCACCGCAAGTCCTCCATAATCCTCTATAACGTCTCTTTATCCTCTTGTTGTCTGAGGAACGTCGGATTTTGTTTGCTCGTTTTCACTCCATATATACATTTCCCAATCGCTAGTGATTACCTGTGTTACGCTTGACTGCCTCTCACACCTCATTCTACTACCTTGTAATCTCGCCCGACTTCTCATACAATCTCCTGACTGATTTCTGACTCTCATATTGAGATGATGTCTAATATCTGATGACTTATTCTCTTAATGCACCCGACTAGACTATCGACGTTCGGACAACCCGTGTTCGATTCCC
>JAVIAB010000101.1:7072708-7142708 GCA_032433765.1 Megaustenia siamemsis | reverse complement strand
ACAGTTGGGATCATGGCCGTGTTGTTCATATTCTCCCGCTGCCAGTAATCCTCTATGTACGACTCGCTACAGTTAAACTCTATGTACGACTCGCTACAGTTAAACTCTATGTCCGACCCGCTACAGTTAGTCTCCATTTTTTTTATATCCGTCAGAACAACCATACAAATATCTTTGCTGCAAAAAAAAAAAAAAAAAAAAAATCACAATATAAAACAATCCATTTTTTTTAAAACGAACTTATAATTATCTTTAAAATTAATAACCTATAGAACAACATTACAAACATATATTCATTATGATGAATTTGAAACTGTTCTTTCTTTAAATAAACATCCCATTTACAACGTCACAATTATGCTATATCTGAGAATCAAATGCGCATGTGAAATTCTTCAATGTTCTCTGTTTTATTTTCTATTCTACCTTTCCCCAGCTTTACTGTCGTCTCACATATTAAGCCTATCCCTACCTTTCCCCAGCTTTACTGTCGTGTGTCGTCTCACATATTAAGCCTATCCCTACCTTTCCCCAGCTTTACTGTAGTCTCACATATTAAGCCTATCCCTACCTTTCCCCAGCTTTACTGTAGTCTCACATATTAAGCCTATCCCTACCTTTCCCCAGCTTTACTGTCGTCTCACATATTAAGCCTATCCCTACCTTTCCCCAGCTTTACTGTAGTCTCACATATTAAGCCTATCCCTACCTTTCTCCAGCTTTACTGTCGTCTCACATATTAAGCCTATCCCTACCTTTCTCCAGCTTTACTGTAGTCTCACATATTAAGCCTATCCCTACCTTTCCCCAGCTTTACTGTCGTCTCACATATTAAGCCTATCCCTACCTTTCTCCAGCTTTACTGTCGTCTCACATATTAAGCCTATCCCTACCTTTCTCCAGCTTTACTGTCGTCTCAC
Organism: Megaustenia siamemsis; assembly: GCA_032433765.1. Lineage (NCBI taxonomy): Eukaryota > Metazoa > Mollusca > Gastropoda > Stylommatophora > Ariophantidae > Megaustenia > Megaustenia siamemsis. The sequence continues at coordinate 7,141,788 of JAVIAB010000101.1, read as the reverse complement.
ATATTAAGCCTATCCCTACCTTTCCCCAGCTTTACTGTAGTCTCACATATTAAGCCTATCCCTACCTTTCTCCAGCTTTACTGTAGTCTCACATATTAAGCCTATCCCTACCTTTCTCCAGCTTTACTGTAGTCTCACATATTAAGCCTATCCTCTTATTATAAATATATCCCATGGTACACCGGCGATAATGTAGTGAGGAATTAAGTTAGAAGTGGTCAATTTCGACTCATTGATTTACCCAGAATTAATTGGGAAAACGGCTTTTCAATTACATAAGGAGGCACCTGGTATGATATCGACCATATGAGGTATAATTATGTGTAGCTGGTCGTTGAGAAATATGGGCACTAACACGATATTCTACGCAGGAATTAAGGCATTTAGTAAAGGCGTATATTACCTTTGCTTAAAGACGATATTTGAAACAGCCCATAAACGACCACGTAAGAGAAATATAAAATACGCTAAAACAAACACTGGAGATCTGAGCAGAATGGAACACAACTAACTGTACATCGCGCTTTTGGTTCAAAAATTAATTAGACGGACTTACGTAATTTCCGTCTCTTTAAATATCTCAACACTGTTGCAATGAGAACTACCAGACACATAAAACTTACTGAAGATTTGTGTCTTGTATTTCTAAAGACAAACATCTTACATTTAATTATTTGTGACCGAACAAAATGACGAACTACCACATTTATACTGAATCTATTGCTACATCAGTGATTCAGCTGTGGGGCTGCATTGACAAATGGAGTAATGACATCAAGATGGACTAAGATGTAAAGAGTTGCGAAGATGCTTTAAACTAATGAAAATAATGATTTTTTTTTCTGTCTATCTATACCCTCCAGATCAGATAGATAGATAGACAGTAAAATAAATCAGACAGATAGTAAAAAAAGCTTTGTTTTTAAAAGCAGTGAGAAAGAAGTGGCATGGTAACAGCTTTAGTGAGTAAAAAACAAAAGTTGACATTTTGGCCAAGTAGGCCTTCAGCTGGAGGTGGAACGAAGTTCATGTTCTTTCGGCTGCTGCAGGAATTGCATTTAGGGACTGATTAATTCCGTCTCTTCAATGCAATTTTATGCGTTAAAGTCAATCTGATGATCCAGATAACAAAATTTCGCCGATGAAGCTGAGTCGTAAACATCTCACTGTTCCTCTTTGTCAAGTCCAAGTTTGTGAATGCGAGCTTCCCCTGTCTAGAGTTGATATGCGGTTTACGTCAACACATTGAGTGCTGTTCCAAGACCATCGTTGGAATTGTTTGACGCCAATTATTTACATGTTACAACTCATAAATATGGACTGCTCTGAAAAGTCAACCGAAGTTTTCCCTTTAGAGATGTTGCATCATATTTTCGTGCGTTGTTACCTGCATTTATGTGAAAAATCGTGATTTTATGGGCATATCCATTGTTGTGTGTGCCACGTCATCACAATGGCTGATTGTATTTCCCTAAAACGGCAGTACGCTAATAGAGAAATGCGAAATGGAGTTTCGTATATGACTTTGCAGCAACGGGTTGAATACTGGAGGTTCATGTTAGTCAGGAGAGATTTATAATTTCACAAATTCACATTGCAGGGAGATCTTACAGTTTGCAGGGAGATCTTACAGTCTGCAGGGAGATCTTACGGTCTGTTGTTTGATGTGCGACGGGGATAATCCGACGACTAACTGTTTTTCATATGTTCGGATTTGGAGTCAAAATGATGTCCTAACATCATCAAGAGCTATACATTAAAAAAAAAATATGACGATCATCATTTTCTGGAGGATGTGAACTTCCGGTCAATATGGTGGATATGCGGCAGAAACCAATAAAGGCTATGTCTGAAAAGTGTTCCTTGTTGCAGTTTCCTATTGTTCCAACAGACTGTTATTGTCCCTGTATTATGTTATGACAGACTGTTATTGTCCCTGTATTATATTATGACATACTGTTATTATCCCTGTATTATATTATGACAGACTGTTATTATCCCTGTATTATATTATGACAGACTGTTATTGTCCCTGTATTATGTTATGACAGACTGTTATTGTCCTTGTATTATGTTATGACCTAGAGATATCTGCAAATCATCTCTGAAAGACTTCTCCATCTGTGAAAACGACTGGCAACATCTGGCAAGTGATCGCACATCATGGAGAGCATGTATAAGGAACGGTATAACAACATTTGAGACTGTGCTAAGACAGGACTTTGAAGAGAAGAGACTCATGAAAAAGGATGGTAAACCCTGTGGATCAGCGAGCCTGACCTGTTCATTATGTGACCGCGTGTGTTTGTCAAACATTGGTAGAATTAGCCACGAGAGAAGCTGTTCGGCAAAAACAATACCTCAAAAAAATACGCAATAGCCTCCACTAGACCGTCTGACAAGACGTAAAGGGCCATATATATATATATATGTTATGACAGACTGTTCTTGTCCCTGTAGTATGTTATGACAGACTTTTATTGTACATGTGACATGTTCTGATAGACAGTTATTGTACATGTGGCATGTTCTGACAGACAGTTATTGTCCCTGTAGTATGTTCTGAAGTCCACATAATGGTGGGCGGCAGACAACTAAAACAAGTTAAGGAATTTAAATACTTTGGAAGTCTGGTGGCAAACGACAATTTACGAACTGCAGAAATAGAATGAAGATGTAACAAAGTTTGTCAAATTATCGGACACCTATCATCACTATTGTCCAACAAAGAAATAAATTTACAGGCAAAAATGGTACCCTACAGCGAACATTAAACACCTTGCTACCAGTGCCAGTCCTGCACCTTAGACTCAAGAACAATCAGAAAAATAACCACAACTGAGATTAAATGTGTTAGACAAATGACAGGAAACACACTAAGAGATAAGATATTAAAAGTTAAAACAGAATAAAGCTATAGCTCGTTTCAAATCGCGTGCCCAACTTCAAAACGCTATTACTCAGTAACCGTTTGTTAAAAACTGTTGAAATTTTCCAAATGTTATTAGAATGCAAAAGACCCTTTAAATGTATATTTAACAAATATCTTGCAGCTGCAGTTTTCTTAAAGCGGCGAATTTCTTTGATGTTTGTCAAAATTGTAAATTGTGAACCAATAAATAATAGAAATTACCGTAGTTGCTGGTCTATGATTAATTTTCACTAGGTAAAGGCGTGGCCGTAATGGGGAAATAATTGAATAAGGAAAAACACCAGGAGAATTATTGTCTTCTCAGTTCGAGGACGGACGATAATATCAAGGTATACCTGTATGTCCAATTTTCATAGTTGTGTGGTCCTGATAAGGACCGTTTGTTGAACTAATTTAAGGTAATATAGGGGCCAACATTGTGGGGGCTATATACATTCATTCTGAATCAGACGAGTCTAAAAGATTAATAACTGTTTGGGGTTGAACATTCCACAAACCATCATTTTTCCAATATTCATCTTCCTGTTTTAAGACGTGGTCTTCACATTCAGCCCAATAATCTTTGTCTATATTTAATAAAGCGAGATTACCAAGAGTCTTTACATCGCATATTTTGAATGTTGTATTTTCATCTGCCACTTGTCCTTTTAATTTTGCCCAGATTAGTTCTATTGGATTTAAATGAGCATGGTAAGGTGGCAGCCTCAAACTTATATGACCGTGCTCTTGGATAATCTTATCTATTTGAAAAATCTTTGTCCTTTGTTTTTGCTTTACTAGAGATAGTAATTCAGGTTTTAAGTACATGTTATTAAATTGTATGTGCTCCTTTGTGAGCCATATCTTAATAGCATCTTTTGTACTGGATGACGTCGGGACTTTATCTTCAAGTGCAACAATGTTGTGGCACGCTGCATTGTCCATTATTAGGCAAGATGGTCGATCTAGTGATGGGAGAACAGAATTTTCAATCCAATGTCTAAATATGTGACCATTCATCTCAGAGTGATAATCCCGATTGTCTATGGATTTTGAAAGAAAAATGAGCTCTACATTCTGTATTAGTCCATGTTGTCGACTACCTGCTTGAGCCTTTATCAAGCGCTGTCCTTTGCTGCTAGGTATTAATCTCTTAATCTTTCCATCTGATGACTGCCATTCCCTTTGGTTAGTGTGGTGAGCATTGATCCATGTTTCATCCAAGTACACAATATCATAACCTTGCTTGCGCACCTCTTTTACTTCACGTAAGTACTTGCTTCTCATGACTACTATATGTGGCTTCTCACAGATGATGTTTCGTCCATTGGAACACTTTCTGAATGTAAAGCCTGCAGCTCTCACATTCCTCCATAATGTTGACTTTGATATTTCAATACTGTTGTTCTTTTTCAGCGATACTTTTAATTTTCTTATTGTAACAGTTTCATTCATACCCAACATTTTGCGAATTTCACTTCTAATAAGTTCACTGTCAAATTATCCAACATATTTGTTCTTCCTGATTTCTTCTTGATTTTGTATATTTTGAACATTGACGGTCACGTGCTTGAATCCAGCGATTAAATGACCGTTTAGATAAATCCAAAATGTGTCTTGCCCTATTCTCAGGGTTTTCTAAAGAATGAAATAATCTTCCTCGTTTAGCCTCTTTGCAAAAATAGTCATACATTTTTATTGCGATGTTTTGTAAACTGCAGAATTTCATTTTAAGACTCATGATAAATGTTATCGTTCCACGTCTTCACCTCTGAATGAACGGAAATGGAACACACAAGTTCTCGTGTTTTTTACAAGTATCAAATTGTGTCAAAAAATCACGTGCAAACACGCCAATTTTACCGTGTATGGATTTTTACTCGCTATTTTTAACTTAAAATACTGTAAACATTAAGTTTTGACTAAATCAATGGGTCGTTATAAATTTATATAAATCAAATAAGCAACAATAATAACCAAATGTTTTTTTTAAATGAAATTAATTCCCTGTTGGGTTATAATCATTATAACTTTACATGCAAATTTTGAACAACTTACAACAAGCGGTTAAAAAGCTATCGATTTTAAAAGTTGGGCACGAGTTATGAAACAAGCTATAGCAATAATTCCCGTCATTGACCACATTAAAGAAACCTCAGATAAAAACATCCCATTTCCAGAGTCTGCTGTGAGAACTTTCAGGAGAATAAAGACCACTTCTCCAGCGCAGTCGCCACGGTGTTTTTGACATGTTTTAAACATCAGATCGGAAAAAAAATAATCCTTACACCCCATCGTAATCAAGCCCATGTTCTTCTAGTTTGCAAAAACCACGTTATCGACACAGCCACACAGCTTACAAGGGGATTTAACCCAAATAATATAATTATTCAATTCATTTCCGTATAGATTGTCTCCCCTTGGTTTTATTTCGACTTTACCTACAGAAGAGCTGGAGATTACAAATGAACAGAAATCTAATTCTTTGTTTTAGGGTCAACATGGCTGACCTTGGACAATGATCTTTGACACTAGGATCTATTTCATGATAACACATGTAGGTCTCATTCCAATACACGAGATTCGTAGTACTGGTCAAGTCAGTTTGGAAATAATTGTTATAATTTTTCTTTTCTTTTCTTTTTCTCCGGGAGGCGGAATACCACCTATCATTTTTTTTTTAAATTCTCCGCAGCAAAAGCTTTAGAGTCACGTGTTGATATTATCCACGACACTTCCATTTTGTGGACTCTTTTTCCTTTAGGCCAAAGTGCACAAAATAATTTACCTTGTTGTCCGTGTTAGATAGGGCTAGGTACTTCAACTCACCTACCTGATAAGCAAGGACACCTTAAAAATCATATCGCCCCAGTTAACATTGCACATCATGATTGTGGGCTGACAACATGCTAAACTCAAAGCTACAGTTATTCCTAGACTATGTGTTGCTATCTACAATAAAACGTGGGGGGAGGTTGGCGATCTACGGCTTTGATGGCCCTTTGTCGCAAGTCTCCACTAGTCTCAGTCAGATCGTTTCAGTCTACATGCCTTCATGTCTATGTCCCAAGTCTCCACTAGTCCCAGTCAGATCGTTTCAGCCTACATGCCTTTATGTCCATGTCGCAAGTCTCCACTAGTCCCAGTCAGATCGTTTCAGCCTACATGCCTTCATGTCCATGTCCCAAGTCTCCACTAGTCCCAGTCAGATCGTTTCAGCCTACATGCCTTCATGTCCACGTCGCAAGTCTCCACTAGTCCCAGTCAGATCGTTTCAGCCTACATGCTTTCATGTCCATGTCACAAGTCTCCACTAGTCCCAGTCAGATCGTTTCAGCCTACATGCTTTCATGTCCATGTCACAAGTCTCCACTAGTCCCAGTCAGATCGTTTCAGCCTACATGCTTTCATGTCCATGTCACAAGTCTCCACTAGTCTCAGTCAGATCGTTTCAGCCTACATGCTTTCATGTCCATGTCACAAGTCTCCACTAGTCCCAGTCAGATCGTTTCAGCCTACATGTCTTCATGTCCATGTCACAAGTCTCCACTAGTCCCAGTCAGATCGATTCAGTCCACATGCCTTCATGTCCATGTCGCAAGTCTCCACTAGTCCCAGTCAGATCGTTTCAGCCTACATGCCTTTATGTCCATGTCGCAAGTCTCCACTAGTCCCAGTCAGATCGTTTCAGCCTACATGCCTTTATGTCCATGTCGCAAGTCTCCACTAGTCCCAGTCAGATCGTTTCAGCCTACATGCCTTCATGTCCACGTCGCAAGTCTCCACTAGTCCCAGTCAGATCGTTTCAGCCTACATGCTTTCATGTCCATGTCACAAGTCTCCACTAGTCCCAGTCAGATCGTTTCAGCCTACATGCTTTCATGTCCATGTCACAAGTCTCCACTAGTCCCAGTCAGATCGTTTCAGCCTACATGCTTTCATGTCCATGTCACAAGTCTCCACTAGTCCCAGTCAGATCGTTTCAGCCTACATGCCTTCATGTCCATGTCACAAGTCTCCACTAGACCCAGTCAGATCGTTTCAGCCTACATGTCTTCATGTCCATGTCACAAGTCTCCACTAGTCCCAGTCAGATCGTTTCAGCCTACATGTCTTCATGCCCATGTCTCAAGTCTCCACTAGTCCCAGTCAGATCGTTTCAGCCTACATGCCTTTATGTCCATGTCCCAAGTCTCCACTAGTCTCAGTCAGATCGTTTCAGCCTACATGCCTTCATGTCCATGTCACAAGTCTCCACTAGTCCCAGTCAGATCGTTTCAGCCTACATGCCTTCATGTCCATGTCACAAGTCTCCACTAGACCCAGTCAGATCGTTTCAGCCTACATGCCTTCATGTCCATGTCTCAAGTCTCCACTAGTCCCAGTCAGATCGTTTCAGCCTACATGCCTTCATGTCCATGTCACAAGTCTCCACTAGACCCAGTCAGATCGTTTCAGCCTACATGCCTTCATGTCCATGTCACAAGTCTCCACTAGACCCAGTCAGATCGTTTCAGCCTACATGCCTTCATGTCCATGTCGCAAGTCTCCACTAGTCCCAGTCAGATCGTTTCAGCCTACATGCTTTCATGTCCATGTCACAAGTCTCCACTAGTCCCAGTCAGATCGTTTCAGCCTACATGCTTTCATGTCCATGTCACAAGTCTCCACTAGTCCCAGTCAGATCGTTTCAGCCTACATGCCTTCATGTCCATGTCGGAAGTCTCCACTAGTCCCAGTCAGATCGTTTCAGCCTTCATGCCCATGTCTCAAGTCTCCACTAGTCCCAGTCAGATCGTTTCAGCCTACATGCCTTCATGTCCATGTCCCAAGTCTCCACTAGTCCCAGTCAGATCGTTTCAGCCTACATGCCTTCATGTCCATGTCTCAAGTCTCCACTAGTCCCAGTCAGATCGTTTCAGCCTACATGCCTTCATGTCCATGTCTCAAGTCTCCACTAGTCCCAGTCAGATCGTTTCAGCCTACATGCCTTCATGTCCATGTCTCAAGTCTTCACTAGTCCCAGTCAGATCGTTTCAGCCTACATGCCTTCATGTCCATGTCTCAAGTCTCCACTAGTCCCAGTCAGATCGTTTCAGCCTACATGCCTTCATGTCCATGTCTCAAGTCTCCACTAGTCCCAGTCAGATCGTTTCAGCCTACAAGCCTTCATGTCCATGTCTCAAGTCTCCACTAGACCCAGTCAGATCGTTTCAGCCTACATGTCTTCATGTCCATGTCACAAGTCTATAATATTCTGAAATGTATATGTAACCCAATCTGTCGCTTATATTTGTTTAGTATTATATTGTTTTCCTTGAATGTGCCTGTTAGGATGTCTATGTCATGACGTGCTTTCACTTTCTTAATTGCGTATTTTAAATCTTTCGTAGCAAACATTACCGATCATGTTCTTTTAGTGAAAAAATGTGTATCTCGCCCATGCTTTAAAATATGCGGAATATGGTGTAAGTGTCTCTATATTTATTGCAATGATAGAACGACAACGCAACTATCTGAAGTGGTCGACATCACGCAGGTCAGACACACTTTCCCATTATAAAAATGATACATATTTAGTGATTTGTTTGTCAATGAATACTTACTTGGCTTCTGATTGTAACTTCAGTTAAAAGGTTTCACAATTCTCTGTTCAGTGTATCGTAACAGTTCTGTTGTTGACAGTTTCCTGTGCCATGACATCAAGCTATCTAATATTCTCGCTCTTTGTCGTCCGCGATCTCTCTTTCTCTGTATTTTGCTTGCTGTAACCAAGTATTACAACTTACCTCTTCTCATGATGTGCCCGAAATTAATCGTTTCTTTCTGCTGATATTTTTTAGGAGCTCACTTTTCGTGATGGCCTCACTGGCAATATCCTCATTGGTCTTTTTTGCTGCTCAGATAACTTTCAACATACTTATGAGAAATCACATCTCTGTGGCCTCTAATAGTCTTATCATTTCTTGGTTTCTTTACTCTCTATGATTTGCTTCCATAGGTCAGAATTGGAATAGTGAATCCTTAAATTTATCTTGTCTTGAACCAGATATTTGAATAAGCCCACAAACAGTAAAAATAAATGAAGAAATGTGAAAAACACCCCATCCAAAACTGGAAATCTGAGCAGAAAGTAACAAAATTAATTACACACCACATTTTTGATTCACAAATTAGAAAGACGCACAATCGGAGGTTCCGCTCCTGTAAACCATCTGCTATTGGACATGACACCTCCTTTTTGTTGACTTTTTCTTTAGGGCTGGGTACTCAAAATAATTTACCGTGTTGTCCGGGTTAGATAGGGCTAGGTAGTTATTAAACTCACATACGATATACAGAAAGGTCACTTAATGAATTATTTTGCCCCAGTTATGGTTCTAACATGGCACCTCATGATTGTGGAATGACAACACGCTGACGTCAACGCTACAACTGTTCCTAGACCATATTGTTATGTCTACATTGGAAGGGGAAGGGGCGAATTGGCTGTCTATAGCCTTAATGGGGACACGCTGTTATACGTTCTTCTGTCATCTTTTGACGTAGACAATCCACTTTAAGCTATGTCTGTCTCTACCACGACCACCGTGTTTTTATCCCTTTTTAAGCAGACACTCAGTACGTTATTGTGACCATTTAAGTGTTTCTAAAAGTTCATTTCTCTTGTTCCGTTTTAAATACTTCTGTCCCTATTTTTAGCTGTTTTTCTGAACTTTATTTAACTTATCTACTCTTTTCATCCAATTCTTCACAATCTTCTATAAAACCACATTTAAGAGCCCTAATAATTTGATCTGCTTTGTTAATTGTTGTCCATGTTTCTGTCCAATACAATAATATTGATATTCTTATTGTTCGGCCTCAAAATAACCAGATCGAGATAAAGGGAAACAACCGATATAGCATATGGCTATGCAAACAATATAGCTAGATATGTACATGACTAGAACCAACTGTGGATAAGTAAATTCTCAAGAGAGAATAATTTGAAAAAGAACAGTGTGAAGTAAATATAAATCTATTATATTTCATGGGCGGAGCTGAAAAACCGGGCCTCAAGAGTACCCATCTGGTCTTTTTTGACCGAAAATATAATAATGATAAGGGTTCCCGTCCTGCCTTGGATTCAGTATGTGAGGACTGTTATGTTAGTTTCCATGTATGACGATGTCCAGCAGCACATTTTATAAGGGAGGTGGTCAGTATCACGCCAGACCGCACTATGTTTCGGCATTAATAATAATATTATTTGACTCAAGTCATTCACTCAAACTGTCTGCTATCTTTATTCTCTGTTTCCTCTTTCTTTTCTAACGTAACTTTTTTTTTGGTCACAAAATATGTCAGTTTTTTCCCTTTCCTTACAAGGGACACAAACTGATAAATTTTTTCTTTCAAGAATTTTCTGTTTCAATTACCTTCCGTTGACATCTAGCAGAACTTTGTAGCTGCTATAGTCCGGTGGGATTCTTAACACACTTCTTCAAAGCCACATTTCTGTAGCCTCTAACGATTTCTTGTTTGATGTCCAAATGTCCAGCTTCTGCTTCCATAATTCTATGTGCAAAGACTGCATCCACATGATCCTGAAGAACTCTATTTTCTTATTTCTGTTGGCAACAAAGGATAACCTACTATGTACATGACAATTGGGAACACAACATTTCTCTGATCTTTTCTGTAGTTCATCTTTGTATCCAACACTTGAAATTAACAATCTTTCTAGGTATTGTGTAGATCACCTCTATATCCAACATCTGAAGTTAACAATGTTTCTAGGTATTGTGTAGATCACCTCTATATCCAACATCTGAAGTTAATAATGTTTCTAGGTATTGTGTAGATCACCTCTATATCCAACATCTGAAGTTAACAATGTTTCTAGGTATTGTGTAGATCACCTCTATATCCAACATCTGAAGTTAACATTGGGTCCAGTTATTGTGTAGTTCACCTCTATTGCCACAATCTGAAGTTAACATTGTTTCTAGATATTTGATGTTTTAACATCGTCCCTTTCACTTTCAGTTTTTAATTGAGAGAAGTTTCTCCCCTCTGTTTCTACACATTTACTTCCCCTCCTTTTCTTTGCGAGCTTAAGTCTTCAATTTAGCCTGACATGGCTATGATACAAGAAGTTCTCTAAACATTATTTTTATTGATGACAATTAAGACATTAGAAGAAAGAGAAGCTACATTGATTACACTTTCACCCTAAGAATGACATTAGAAGAACAAAAGAGAAACCACTTCAGAAGGCCATTAGACAGCAGCCATAGGGACTTATTGTGGAACATACTGACACAAACTGGAGTAGCACAACACAACTATTGGAATGATCAAAGATCTGTACGACGTCTCTTCTTGTACAGTTCTCACAGAGACAGGACTGAGTGGATGCTTCCTGATTGATACCGGAGTGAAACAAGCAGGTATTTATCTCCCTTGTTGTTTGGAATTGTCATCGACATCGTTATGTAGAAATGTTGTACAGGTAAACAAGGCATCGGATGGACACTTGGAGCTCAATTGGAGGACCTTGATTTATGTGGACGACATGGTTCCTACCAATAACAACGTGAACATGATGCAAGAAAGAACAAATGCCATGTCATCAATGGCTAGGAAAACAGAACTTGGGATCAAGCAAGAAATAACAAACATTACGTTTTAAACAAGCAAACCTGCCAAGAGGAAGACAATATACATTTAAGGAAACGCCGTGGCAGCGATATCCCGTGTATATCTTGGAAGCTGCATAGATCAAATAGCAGACACAAAGACAGAATTTATAATCAGAATAGCAAAGACAGCAATGCCTTTAGAAACTTTGTTAAAATATGTAAATATTATTTTCTAAAGACAATTACAAAGCTCAGATTTGGAAATGAAATGTATTATCCAATCTGACTAATACCTGCACAAGATTGGAAAAAAATAGAGGAATGGAAAATAAATGAATGCGTTTGAAACAAATGTCTGTGGAACGTGCTTCAGATATATTGCAATGAATTCAAGAATTGTTTAAAAATATGAGAAAGTACAAAACAGCCAGTATTATCATCTGCTATCAAGAAAATAAGTTAGACATGTATAGGCCAAGAGATGATACGAGACAACAAGAGATACTGAAATCATGCATCAAATGGCAAGCAGAGGATACAAGAAACAGATGATACAATAAGCAGAGGATACAATAAACAGAGGATACAATAAACAGAGGACACAAGAAACAGAGGATACAAGAAACAGAGGATACAATAAACAGAGGATACAATAAACAGAGGATACAATAAACAGAGGATACAAGAAACAGAGGATACAATAAACAGAGGATACAAGAAACAGAAGATACAATAAACAAAGGATACAATAAACAGAGGATACAATAAACAGAGGATACAAGAAACAGAGGATACAAGAAACAGAGGATACAATAAACAGAGGATACAAGAAACAGAGGCCGAACTAGATAATTGAGAACACTGAGGTGGGAGATGACAGCAGCAGGCAACAGATCCCTTCAGAAGGTTGAGTGACCTGCACAGAACAGGGGCGAGAGGAGAGATATAATATATGTCATGTGTGGAGAGATATAATATAAGTCATGTGTGGAGAGATATAATATAAGTCATGTGTGGAGAGATATAATAAGTGTCATGTGTGGAGAGATATAATATAAGTCATGTGTGGAGAGATATAATAAGTGTCATGTGTGGAGAGATATAATATGTGTCATGTGTGGAGAGATATAATATATGTCATGTGTGGAGAGATATAATATATGTCATGTGTGGAGAGATATAATAAGTGTCATGTGTGGAGAGATATAATATGTGTCATGTGTGGAGAGATATAATATATGTCATGTGTGGAGAGATATAATAAGTGTCATGTATGGAGAGATATAATATGTGTCATGTGTGGAGAGATATAATATATGTCATGTGTGGAGAGATATAATAAGTGTCATGTGTGGAGAGATATAATATTTTTCATGTGTGGAGAGATATAATATATGTCATGTGTGGAGAGATATAAAAAGTGTCATGTGTGGAGAGATATAATATATGTCAAGTGTAAGTTAAGATAGATAGATAGATAGATAGATAGATATATAGATAGATAGATATATAGATAGATAGATAGATAGATAGATAGATAGATAGATAGATAGATAGATAGATAGATAGATAGATAGATAGATAGATAGATAGATAGATAGATAGATAGATAGATAGATAGATAGATAGATAGATAGATAGATAGATAGATAGATAGATAGATAGATAGATAGATAGATAGATAGATAGATAGATAGATAGATAGATAGATAGATAGATAGATAGATAGATAGATAGATAGATAGATAGATAGATAGATAGATAGATAGATAGATGGATAGATAGATGGATGGATGGATGGATGGATGGATGGATGGATGGATGGATGGATGGATGGATGGATGGATGGATGGATGGATGGATGGATGGATGGATGGATGGATGGATGGATGGATGGATGGATAGATAGATAGATAGAAACAATTTAAAATTCAATATATGTTGATAGAAATCAGTTAACAAATTTTCGCCGATGAAGCAGTGTGACATACCTTAATGTTCCTCTTTGTAAAGTCCAATTTAGTGAATGCGACCTTCCTCTGTCAAGAGTTGATATTCGGTTTATGTCAACACATTGAGTGCTGTTCCAAGACCATCGTTGGAATTGTTTGACGCCAATTATTTACATGTTACAACTCATTAATATGGACTGCTCTGAAAAGTCAACCGAAGTTTTCAATTTAGAGATTTTGCATCATCTTTTCGTGCGTTATCGGCTGAATTTATTAGAGTAATCGGGATTTTATGGGCGCAGCCATTGTTATGTGTGCCACATATTACATATTATATTACACTAAAACGGCCGTACGCTAATAGTGAAAGGCGAAATGAAGTTTCGTTCATGACTTTGCAGCACCGGGGTGACTCTAGGAGGTTCATAATCACAGTCTGTTGTTTGATGTGTGACGGGGATAATCCGACAACTAACTGTGCTTCCTATGTTCGGATTTGGAGTCAAAATGATGTCCTAACAGGCGCTATAAAAAAAAAAATATGAGGATCATCATTTTCAGGAGGCCGTGGACTTCCGGTCAATATAGTGGATAGGCGGCAGGAACTATTAAAGGCTATGTCTGTAAAGTGTTAGTTATTGCAGTTTCCTCATTTTAAGTCCGGCTTGTTGCAGAAGCTGCTAAGTTAAGTGCTCTGTACACACTGTGAGCTGTGCGTTTCATCTGTTTTGATCGTGTTTCGATATTCCGATTGTTTACAATGAATGATGATATCGTATGGTGGAAAAAAATGGCTATGTTCACTTTCGGCGTGTGCTGAGACTGCTATGATGAGGACTACATCTACCTTTCTTTGTTTGGGAGATGAGATAGTAATTCGGATGATTCCACTTGCTCGGGCGGTTGAGTAATGATGAATTTTAATTCGTTTGCCGTGATACCGGGGTCTTCCATAACCATAACCGTAACCAGTGATCATCAGTTGAACCGTTTTTCTGCTCTAATTAACCTTATTTTGTTAAAGGAAATAGTCAGGCACGATAAGCTAAGACAGATCACAAAATTAACACCATGCTCATGTACAAGACACATACACGAGTTATGAAACAAAAAAGTTTGTTGGAGATATCATCCACAAATTGTACACAAGAAATGGATGCTGGTCATGAGTGACAATATATTTGAGAGACAGTAAAGCTCATGTAACCAGGAACGGAAAAACACGCAACACTTGTCATGACGTAATTGAGAAAGTATCACGTATCCTAGTCACATGACAATATTACACAGCATACACGTCACGAAACTTTTCTTGTTTACTAATCTCAAAATGTAATCACATAGAACTGTTGGAAATAACATAATTTACTTTAATATCAGAAACACAAATACGTAACATAGATAATCTCATTTGTATGTCATGAGACAGTATCTAGTAGTTTGTAAAATTTATTACGTAGCTTATGTTTTATAGAGACAAATCATTCTTACAAATACACGGACATACAATTTATATATTCTGTCACACAGCAACCATTATTAAATGAGCTCAAATACACACACATACGCAAGTGTAACACACAACAGTTTTATTGTCAACACGTCATGTAACATCCTATGGAGTATATAAACACTCACACGCATTGGCAAACTTAAACTATCTAACCTCCTTCCACAACCGAACAATAACAAATAATACACACACTCTCTCACTTATACACACACAGATGCCTTCTCGACCTGCGGGTCAGAATCTTGATGCATTCCTTCCTAAAGTTGAGATCACACAAACTGTAGACGATGGGATTTGCCACGCTGTTCAGGTAATACAGCCTGCAGAAGATGTTGAAAGCTATCAGCTCTGCCATGTTGGCCTCAAAGATATTTAACGGTATGATGCACAGGACCAGAAATGGGACAAATCCCACTGCAAAGATGGCGCAGATGATAATCAACATGACCGTCATCCTGCCTAATGGTCGACGTTTTTCGACCTTCTTTGCTGGGGTCTGTGACTTTGATGTTGTTTTGTTGGTTCCGGATGCGTTCTTCTGGTGAAAGTCCTTTGATGGTATCTTTAAGTTTTCATTTTTATGTTTGTGATTTTCAGAAACAGCCAGATTATTAGTTCTTGTATGACTTCTGTCTTCAATTCCGGTCACCTCAAATCGTTGAATAGCTTCATCACTCCAACATTCGACCGGAAGATCTGCCGGACTCAAACAAAGAATCTGACTGCCGCTTGCTGCAGCCTGCACGTTTTCTGGTTCTCCTGTATTTGTTGTGTCCAAGTCTGTGTTTGTTGTTTCCCTTGTTGTGTCCAAGTCTGTGTTTGTTGTTACCCTTGTTGTGTCCAAGTCTGTGTTTGTTGTTTCCCTTGTTGTGTCCAAGTCTGTGTTTGTTGTTTCCCTTGTTGTGTCCAAGTCTGTGTTTGTTGTTTCCCTTGTTGTGTCCAAGTCTGTGTTTGTTGTCTCCCTTGTTCTGTCCTCGGTTGTTGTATCTGATGAAGTGGTGCAGTTCTTCATGTTCATAGACGATGACGTTACCTCTTCAAGATTCTCGTTTCCCTTATCCCCTTTACAGCAGTCAAGAATGTGAACATTCGCTGGTAGGTAACTCCCTGACTTGTCTCGGCTGGACCAGCTCACAGATGGAGGTTTGACTTGTTTCTCCACAGACACGATCCGTTCATTATCTGAACACGCTAATCCTTTGGGAGAGGAATTTATATTTTTCTGTGTTGCGGTGACTTCTCCAGAGACTCCATGACGCTTGCTATGTTTATATGCGGTGGCGCCGATTAATATGTACAAAACAAATATGGTCACGGTAAAGGACACGAAGAGTAAGATGACAAGTGTATTGTGGACGGTGGGCCAGACTGTGAACATGTATTCAAATGAAAAGGTGCATAAGCGGATGTGAATGTTCTTGTACATGAAATTCGTGGGATATAAGTCGAAAAAGATGATGTAGGGGATCGAGATAATGATAGCGACGAATGTAGTGGCGATGTTGGAGATGATGGCGTGTTTGTTTGTGAACTGCCAGCCGTGTGGTCGACACACCTTGCGGTACCTGTGGAGAACAAATAGAAGACGTGAAAAAGTTTGGTCTGAAAGAATTTAAGATGATAGTAGACAGATGAGTTTAGCTGTCATGATGGGTACAAGGTGGTAGTCGTTGGATCATTGTAGAATATAAATGTGGTTTATTACAGCTCGGATAAGTTGAATCTAGCAAAGACGAGGTAAGTGAAATAAAGTGTTCAAAATGTGATATTAACATGGTACAAAATAAATGACGTATGCTGTTGCATACCGAAGGAAAAAGGTATACCATATATGAGGTGTATGGTAGAGAAAAGAGATGAGTGCAGTTTCCAGACAGTAGTTAGAAAAACTTGTTTAATTAATTTATTAAGTAAGTCCTCATCAACTTCGAAATAATCCCATGGAGATCACAAACAGGGAGCCAGGTGCTTTCTACCAAGGTTACTGTGATAATTTCTTCAAGAGTGTCCGCTGGGCTCCCAAAATGTTGCCTATATTAATTCGAGCGATACAGCTTCAGCTTCACTTTCAGATTAACTCTTACCGTACGTTTCGACTCACTCTGTGCCATGCCGATTTCCGTCATGTACGTTTCGACGCATAGGGCGTCACTCTCAATTTGATTAGTTTGAACCGAAATCAAACCTTATTTTTTTTTACATGTGTTGTATCATCTTATTATTGGATAAATTTAGCGTTTTATTTAATTATCTAAATAAACATTCATACATTATATGTTATGTGTTAGATAAATATGTAGATTAATTCTTAAAACAATGAAAAATGTTGTCTCTGAAATCTCCTCCATTGCATCGATAAAAAGTTTCCGTACGGAAAGAGTTAAGAGAAAAAGAGAAGTATCGAAGGACCAAGGTTAAGAGGATACGAAGGATACAACTGGAATGTGTTTACCATGGGCCTCTTTTAGACCGTCGTTCTGTCTTCAAATGTAATCTCGCATTTTTGCCATGAAGATAATGATGTGAATATAAAATAATATATAATTTGAGACTAACATTAAGAAAATAACACGAACCTGATGACAGCAACGACGCACAGGGAGCAGGCACCAGCTACGACGGTGGAAGAGAACATGAAAGTTTGAAACTTACAAAACCCAGGTAGGGTGAAGATCAACATTTGTGTCATAACGATTATCTCACCTGTGGAAGATACAGTTTATGATTCACTCAATAAATGTTTGCAACACAAATATCTATCTATCTATCTATCTATCTATCTATCTATCTATCTATCTATCTATCTATCTATCTATCTATCTATCTATCTATCTATCTATCTATCTATCTATCTATCTATCTATCTATCTATCTATCTATCTATCTATCTATCTATCTATCTATCTATCTATCTATCTATCTATCTATCTATCTATCTATCTATCTATCTATCTATCTATCTATCTATCTATCTATCTATCTATCTATCTATCTATCTATCTATCTATCTATCTATCTATCTATCTATCTATCTATCTATCTATCTATCTATCTATCTATCTATCTATCTATCTATCTACTATCTATCTATCTACCTGTCTTTCTCTCTGTCTGTCTATGTGTCTGTCTATGTGTCTGTCTATGTGTCTGTCTATACATTATTTTCTCCGATATGACCAATATGCGATTTCTCAAAGTAATGTTGAAAGATCCGACAGCAGCAAAAAAGATCAAGGAGGACATTCGCAAAGACGTCAACACAAAAAGTGAGGTCCTAAAATATCAGCGTGAAAGAATCGATATTTATCGGGCACATCATGAGAAAATATAAGTCTAAATTCTTTGTTACAGCTGGCAAAATACAGGAAAAAATGAGATCGTGGACGAAAACAGAAGAAACGACCACACGCAGAGAGTCAAAATTGCTACCTTCACACTGGAGTAACACACAAGAAACGTCAAAATAATTCATAAGTAGCTTTATCACATTGTTCCCACACAAACTGAAAGATTCAAACTCATCCCACTTACTTGGAATAGCTACAACGTTAGCCACTAGATCAAAGCTGGCGATGGCTATGATAAGAACATTAGTTGGGTTCAGCCGCACCTTCTTGGAGTAGACCACCAGCACCAGAATGTTGCCTACCAGCCCGACCACTGCAAAGATGACCAGCATAACCACAGCTGGGATAGTAGCCGTGTTGTACATATTCCATACGGGCCAATCGAACTCTTTGACATTCATGCTACTGTTACTCTCCATTTTTCTTGATATCCCTGAGAATAACCATATAAATATTCTTACAGCAAAAGGTAATATCACAGAAAACACAACGTTATAAAGATAATTAGATTTAAAAACAATATATAATTATCATTAATTTGAATAACCCAGAGATAATATTTTTAATCATGCTTTTATAAGATAAGTCTGAAACTTTTGTTTCTATTTTATAGAAATCATCCCATAGAACACGTCACAAATGTGCTATATCGGACAAACAATTGAAAACGGCAAATCCTTCAATGTTCATTGTCTTACTTCCTATTCCACCTTTCTCCAACTTTACCTGCTCTCATATTTTAAAGCCAATCGCAATATCATAAATATATTCCCGCTGTACCTCAGCGATTAATGCAGTGTGGAATTTATTTAAATTATATCTTATAAATTACATGTAGTCAATTTTGAATCATGTGTTCACGCAGCCTTAATAGGGAAACCGGCTTTTCAATTAAATAAGGAGACCATGGTAGATATCGACCATATGAGGTATAATTATGTGGGGCTGGTCGTTGAGAAATATGGGTACTAACACGATATTCCACACATGCCTTTTAAGGCATTTAGTAAAGGCTTTTATTTACCTTGACTTAAACACGATGTTTGAAAAAGCCTACAAAATGTAACGAAGAAGAAATATAAAATACACTCCAACAAACACTGGAGATCTGAGCAGAATGGAACACAATTAACTGTACATCGCGCTTTTGGTTCAAAAAATAATTAGACGGACATACGTAATTTCCGTCTCTTTAAATATCTCAACACTGTTTCAATGAGAACTCCCATACACATAAAACTTACTGAAAAAGTGCGTCTTATATTTCTAAAGACAAACATCTTGCACTTAATTATTCGTGACCGAACAAAATGACGAACTATCACATTTATACTGAATCTATTGCTACATCAGTGATTCAGATGTGGGGTTGCATTGACAAATGGGTAATGACATCAAGATGGACTAAAATGTAAAGAGCTGCGAAGATGCTATAAAGCTAATAATAATAATGACTTTTTTTAACTGTCTATCTAGCATGAACCTCCAGATCAGATAAATATGTAGACAGCAACAACAAAAAATCAGATAGATAGACAGTAAAAAAAAAATCAGATAGATAGACAATTTTGAAAAATCAGATATATAGTAAAAAAAAAAAAAAACTTTGTTTTTAAAAGGAGTGAGAAAGAAGTGGTATGGTAACAGCTTTAGTGAGCAACAAAACAAAAATTGGACATTTCGACAAAGTAGGCCTTCAGCTGGAGGTGGAGCAAATTTCATGTTCTCTCGACCGCTGCAGAAATTGCATTTGGGGACTGATTAATGTCAGCTCTTTAATGCAATTTTCTGCATTAAAGTCAATCTGATGATGAAGTTATAAACCATAACCATAACCATAAACATAAATATACACAAATCTAACAACATCGCTATATTTTAAATATATAAGAAAGGGGGGGGGTGGGGAAAGGTAACTTCCCTGCAGTCCAAAGCTTGGTCAGTCACATACTGAACTAAAATAGGAGGGCGGGCTGACCAACTATATATCTCACTGGCAAGGCAGAAATATTATATACCCTATCTTGTACAAAACTCATATTTTAGAACCCTTTCTTCTTATTTTTTACTTGACTGGTTTGGATTGGTTTGTTAGTCACATACGTAAATGTGTTTACTCTACCACTACTGTCTCCCATTTTTAATTTTTAAAATTTCATTTCATTGGCAAATCAGTGCAAATATTGATACATAAATAAAGTTAGAGCTTTTTTTTAAAGAAATTTAACGTACTGGTTCTCACCCTAAAGATGTTACTATATCTACTTCTACACTTGTAACGTATCCTCTATTATACCCTTGACGTCTCTAGATGTTACTATATCTACTTCTACACTTGTAACATATCCAATTATATACCCTAGACGTCTCTAGATGTTAATATATCTATTTCTACACTTGTAACATACCCTCTTATTTACCCTTGACGTCTCTAGATGTTATTATATCTACTTCTACACTTGTAACATACCCTCTTATTTACCCTTGGCGTCTCTAGATGTTATTATATCTACTTCTAGACTTGTAACATACTCTCTTATTTACCCTTGGCGTCTCTAGATGTTATTATATCTACTTCTAGACTTGTAACATATCCTACTATCTACCATTGACGTGTTTAGATCGCCTTTGGCTTTGAGTGTCAACTGCAGAATTCCGACATAGGAGCAGCCCTGTACCTAATTGCGAGAGTTGAGATTAAATTATATATTTATATATTGTTACAGTGCTTCTTTTTATGGGAAAAAGTGTTGAACTTCCACACTTTCTACATATCATCTGATATACCACCGCCGTCTCTAGATCGCTTCCTGCTTTTGGTATCTAATACAGAATGACGACTGTTATTATTCATGTAACATGTTCGGACATACTTTTATTATTCCTATAATATGTTCTGACAGACTGTTATTGTCCGTCTAGTACATTCTGACAGACTGTTATTGTCCCTGCCAATTTGTTCTCACAGACTGTTATTGTCCATGTAGTATGTTCTGACAGACTGTTATTGTCAATGTAGTATGTTCTGACAGACTGTTATTGTCAATGTAGTATGTTCTGACAGACTGTTATTGTCCCTGTTGTAAGTTCTGACAGGATGTTATTGTCCATGTAGTATGTCCTGACAGACTGTTAATGTCCTTGTAGTATGTTCTAACATGATGTTATTGTCCTTGTATTATGTTCTGACAAACTGTTACTGTTCCTGTAGTTTGAACTGAATTTCACATAACGATGGGTTGCAGACAACTAATAAAGTTACATACTGTTATTGCACATGTAGCATGTTCTGACACTGTTTTTGCACATATAGCATTTTCTGACATACTGTTTTTGCACATGTAGCATGTTCTGACATACTGTTTTTGCACATGTGGCATGTTCTGACATACTGTTTTTGCACATGTGGCATGTTCTGACATACTATTTTTGCACATGTGGCATGTTCTGACATACTGTTATTGTACATGTGGCATTTTCTGACATACTGTTTTTGCACATGTGGTGTGTTCTGACATACTGTTTTTGCACATGTGGCATGTTCTGACATACTGTTATTGTACATGTGGCATGTTCTGACGTACTGTTTTTGCACATGTGGCATGTTCTGACATACTGTTATTGTACATGTGGCATGTTCTGACGTACTGTTTTTGCACATGTGGCATGTTCTGACATACTATTTTTGCACATGTGGCATGTTCTGACATACTGTTATTGTACATGTAACATGTTCAAACATACTGTTATTGTACATGTGCATGTTCTGATAGACTATTAAGCTACATGTAGTATGTTCTGACAGATTATTATGCTACATGTAGTATGTTCTGACAGACTATTAAGCTACATGTAGTATGTTCTGACAGATTATTATGCTACATGTAGTATGTTCTGACAGATTATTATGCTACATGTAGTATGTTCTGACAGACTATTAAGCTACATGTAGTATGTTCTGACAGACTATTAAGCTACATGTAGTATGTTCTGACAGACTATTAAGCTACATGTAGTATGTTCTGACAGATTATTATGCTACATGTAGTATGTTCTGACAGACTATTAAGCTACATGTAGTATGTTCTAAAGTCCACATAACGGTGGGCGGCAGACAACTAAAACAAATTAAGGAATTTAAAAACTGTGGAAGTCTGGTGGCAAAAGACAATTCACGAACAGCAGAAATAGACTGAAGATGCAACAAATCTTGTCAAATCATTGGACAGCTATCACCACTATTGTCCAACAAGGAAATAAATTTACAGACAAAACGGGTACTCTACAACACAACTAACATTCAACTTCTTGCTACCAGTGCCAGTCCTGCACTTAGACTGAAGAACAATCAGAAAAATAACCACAACCGAGATTAAATGTGTTAGACAAAGGACAGGAAACACACATGAGATAAGAGATTAAATGTGTTAGACAAATGACAGGAAACACACAAGAGATAAGAGATTAAATGTGTTAGACAAATGACAGGAAACACACATGAGATAAGAGATTAAATGTGTTAGACAAATGACAGGAAACACACATGAGATAAGAGATTAAAAGTTAAAATTGAGTAAAAAGCTAGCAACAATTCCCGTCATTGACCACATGAAAGAAACCTCCTATAAAAACATCCCATTTCTAGGGTCTGCGGTGAGAACTTTCAGGAGAATAAAGGCCACTTCTCCAGCGCAGTCGCCACGGTGTGTTTGACCTTTTTTTTTTTACATCAGATCGGAAAAAAATAATCGTGACGCCCTCTCGTAATCAAACCCCTTGATCTTCTGGTTTGCACAATTCCACGTTATCGACACAACCACACAGCTTACAAGGGGATTTAACCCAAATAATATAATTATTCAATTCAGTTCTATTAGATTGTCTCCCCTGGGTTATATTTAGACTTTCCCAACAGAAGAGCTGGAGATTACAAATGAACAGAAATCTAATTCTTTGTTTTAGGGTCAATATGGCTGATCTAGGACAATGGCCTTTGACACTAGGATCTCCTTCATGATAACACACGGAGATCTCATTTCAATACACGAGATTCGAAGTACTGGTCAGGTCAGTTTGAAAATAATTGTTAGAATTTTACTTTTCTTTCTTTTTTATGTTATTTTTCCCCGGGAGGCGGCATACCACCTATCACTTTTTGTTTAAATTCTTCACAGCAAATAGCTTTAGAGTCACGTGCAGATATTTTCCACGACAACATTTTTCTGACTTTTTTTAAATTTAGGGTCAGGTGCTCAAAATAATTTACCTTGTTGTCCTTGTTAGATAGGGCTAAGTATTTCAACTCACCAACTTGATAAAGAAAGGGCATTTTAATAATCATATCGCCCCAGGTGTGCCTCTAACATTGCACATTATGATTATGGGATGACAATAAGCTAAACTCAAAGCTACAGTTATTCCTAGACTATCTGTTGCTATCTACATTAAAAAGTGGGGGGAGGTTGGCGATCTACGGCTTTGATGGCCCTTTGTCGCACATCTCCACTAGTCCCAGTCAGAACGTTTCAGCCTACATGCCTTCATGTCTATGTCCCAAGTCTCCACTGGTCCCAGTCAGATCGTTTCAGCCTACATGCCTTCATGTCTATGTCCCAAGTCTCCACTAGTACCAGTCAGATCATTTCAACCTACATGCCTTCATGTCTATGTCCCAAGTCTCCACTAGTCCCAGTCAGATCGTTTCAGCCTACATGCCTTCATGTCCATGTCGCAAGTCTCCACTAGTCCCAGTCAGATCGTTTCAGCCTACATGTCTTCATGCCCATGTCCCAAGTCTCCACTAGTCCCAGTCAGATCGTTTCAGCCTACATGTCTTCATGTCCATGTCGCAAGTCTCCACTAGTCCCAGTCAGATCGTTTCAGCCTACATGTCTTCATGCCCATGTCCCAAGTCTCCACTAGTCCCAGTCAGATCGTTTCAGCCTACATGTCTTCATGTCCATGTCGCAAGTCTCCACTAGTCCCAGTCAGATCGTTTCAGCCTACATGTCTTCATGCCCATGTCCCAAGTCTCCACTAGTCCCAGTCAGATCGTTTCAGCCTACATGTCTTCATGCCCATGTCCCAAGTCTCCACTAGTCCCAGTCAGATCGTTTCAGCCTACATGTCTTCATGCCCATGTCCCAAGTCTCCACTAGTCCCAGTCAGATCGTTTCAGCCTTCATGTCCATGTCCCAAGTCTCCACTAGTCCCAGTCACATCGTTTCAGCCTACATGCCTTCATGTCCATGTCTCAAGTCTCCACTAGTCCCAGTCAGATCGTTTCAGCCTACATGTCTTCATGCCCATGTCTCAAGTCTCCACTAGTCCCAGTCAGATCGTTTCAGCCTACATGTCTTCATGCCCATGTCTCAAGTCTCCACTAGTCCCAGTCAGATCGTTTCAGCCTACATGCCTTCATGTCCATGTCTCAAGTCTCCACTAGTCCCAGTCAGATCGTTTCAGCCTACATGTCTTCATGCCCATGTCTCAAGTCTCCACTAGTCCCAGTCAGATCGTTTCAGCCTACATGTCTTCATGCCCATGTCCCAAGTCTCCACTAGTCCCAGTCAGATCGTTTCAGCCTTCATGTCCATGTCCCAAGTCTCCACTAGTCCCAGTCAGATCGTTTCAGCCTACATGCCTTCATGCCCATGTCTCAAGTCTCCACTAGTCCCAGTCAGATCGTTTCAGCCTACATGCCTTCATGCCCATGTCTCAAGTCTCCACTAGTCCCAGTCAGATCGTTTCAGCCTACATGCCTTCATGTCCATGTCTCAAGTCTCCACTAGTCCCAGTCAGATCGTTTCAGCCTACATGCCTTCATGTCTATGTCCCAAGTCTCCACTAGTCCCAGTCAGATCGTTTCAGTCTACATGCCTTCATGTCTATGTCCCAAGTCTCCACTAGTCCCAGTCAGATCGTTTCAGCCTACATGCCTTCATGTCTATGTCCCAAGTCTCCACTAGTCCCAGTCAGATCGTTTCAGCCTACATGCCTTCATGTCTATGTCCCAAGTCTCCACTAGTCCCAGTCAGATCGTTTCAGCCTACATGCCTTCATGTCCATGTCTCAAGTCTCCACTAGTCCCAGTCAGATCGTTTCAGCCTACATGCCTTCATGTCCATGTCGCAAGTCTCCACTAGTCCCAGTCAGATCGTTTCAGCCTACATGCCTTCATGTCCATGTCGCAAGTCTCCACTAGTCCCAGTCAGATCGTTTCAGCCTACATGCCTTCATGTCTATGTCCCAAGTCTCCACTAGTCCCAGTCAGATCGTTTCAGCCTACATGCCTTCATGTCTATGTCCCAAGTCTCCACTAGTCCCAGTCAGATCGTTTCAGCCTACATGCCTTCATGTCCATGTCTCAAGTCTCCACTAGTCCCAGTCAGATCGTTTCAGCCTACATGCCTTCATGTCCATGTCGCAAGTCTCCACTAGTCCCAGTCAGATCGTTTCAGCCTACATGCCTTCATGTCCATGTCGCAAGTCTCCACTAGTCCCAGTCAGATCGTTTCAGCCTACATGCCTTCATGTCTATGTCCCAAGTCTCCACTAGTCCCAGTCAGATCGTTTCAGCCTACATGCCTTCATGTCTATGTCCCAAGTCTCCACTAGACCCAGTCAGATCGTTTCAGCCTACATGCCTTCATGCCCATGTCTCAAGTCTCCACTAGTCCCAGTCAGATCGTTTCAGCCTACATGCCTTCATGTCCATGTCTCAAGTCTCCACTAGTCCCAGTCAGATCGTTTCAGCCTACATGTCTTCATGCCCATGTCCCAAGTCTCCACTAGTCCCAGTCAGATCGTTTCAGCCTTCATGTCCATGTCCCAAGTCTCCACTAGTCCCAGTCAGATCGTTTCAGCCTACATGTCTTCATGCCCATGTCCCAAGTCTCCACTAGTCCCAGTCAGATCGTTTCAGCCTTCATGTCCATGTCTCAAGTCTCCACTAGTCCCAGTCAGATCGTTTCAGCCTACATGTCTTCATGCCCATGTCTCAAGTCTCCACTAGTCCCAGTCAGATCGTTCCAGCCTACATGCCTTCATGTCTATGTCTCAAGTCTCCACTAGTCCCAGTCAGATCGTTTCAGCCTACATGTCTTCATGCCCATGTCCCAAGTCTCCACTAGTCCCAGTCAGATCGTTTCAGCCTTCATGTCCATGTCTCAAGTCTCCACTAGTCCCAGTCAGATCGTTTCAGCCTACATGTCTTCATGCCCATGTCTCAAGTCTCCACTAGTCCCAGTCAGATCGTTTCAGCCTTCATGTCTATGTCTCAAGTCTCCACTAGTCCCAGTCAGATCGTTCCAGCCTACATGTCTTCATGCCCATGTCTCAAGTCTCCACTAGTCCCAGTCAGATCGTTTCAGCCTACATGTCTTCATGCCCATGTCTCAAGTCTCCACTAGTCCCAGTCAGATCGTTTCAGCCTACATGTCTTCATGTCCATGTCGCAAGTCTATAATATTCTGAAATGTATATGTATCCCAATCTGTCGCTTATATTTGTTTAGTATTATATTGTTTTCCTTGAATGTGCCTGTTAGGATGTCTAAGTCATGACGTGCTTTCACTTTCTTAATTGCGTATTTTAAATCTTTCGTAGCAAACATTACCGATCATGTTCTTTTAGTGAAAAAATGTGTATCTCGCCCATGCTTTAAAATATGCGGAATATGGTGTAAGTGTCTCTATATTTATTGCAATGATAGAACGACAACGCAACTATCTGAAGTGGTCGACATCACGCAGGTCAGACACACTTTCCCATTATAAAAATGATACATATTTAGTGATTTGTTTGTCAATGAATACTTACTTGGCTTCTGATTGTAACTTCAGTTAAAAGGTTCCACAATTCTCTGTTCAGTGTATCGTAACAGTTCTGTTGTTGACAGTTTCCTGTGCCATGACATCAAGCTATCTAATATTCTCGCTCTTTGTCGTCCGCGATCTCTCTTTCTCTGTATTTTGCTTGCTGTAACCAAGTATTACAACTTACCTCTTCTCATGATGTGCCCGAAATTAATCGTTTCTTTCTGCTGATATTTTTTAGGAGCTCACTTTTCGTGATGGCCTCACTGGCAATATCCTCATTGGTCTTTTTTGCTGCTCAGATAACTTTCAACATACTTATGAGAAATCACATCTCTGTGGCCTCTAATAGTCTTATCATTTCTTGGTTTCTTTACTCTCTATGATTTGCTTCCATAGGTCAGAATTGGAATAGTGAATCCTTAAATTTATCTTGTCTTGAACCAGATATTTGAATAAGCCCACAAACAGTAAAAATAAATGAAGAAATGTGAAAAACACCCCATCCAAAACTGGAAATCTGAGCAGAAAGTAACAAAATTAATTACACACCACATTTTTGATTCACAAATTAGAAAGACGCACAATCGGAGGTTCCGCTCCTGTAAACCATCTGCTATTGGACATGACACCTCCTTTTTGTTGACTTTTTCTTTAGGGCTGGGTACTCAAAATAATTTACCGTGTTGTCCGGGTTAGATAGGGCTAGGTAGTTATTAAACTCACATACGATATACAGAAAGGTCACTTAATGAATTATTTTGCCCCAGTTATGGTTCTAACATGGCACCTCATGATTGTGGAATGACAACACGCTGACGTCAACGCTACAACTGTTCCTAGACCATATTGTTATGTCTACATTGGAAGGGGAAGGGGCGAATTGGCTGTCTATAGCCTTAATGGGGACACGCTGTTATACGTTCTTCTGTCATCTTTTGACGTAGACAATCCACTTTAAGCTATGTCTGTCTCTACCACGACCACCGTGTTTTTATCCCTTTTTAAGCAGACACTCAGTACGTTATTGTGACCATTTAAGTGTTTCTAAAAGTTCATTTCTCTTGTTCCGTTTTAAATACTTCTGTCCCTATTTTTAGCTGTTTTTCTGAACTTTATTTAACTTATCTACTCTTTTCATCCAATTCTTCACAATCTTCTATAAAACCACATTTAAGAGCCCTAATAATTTGATCTGCTTTGTTAATTGTTGTCCATGTTTCTGTCCAATACAATAATATTGATATTCTTATTGTTCGGCCTCAAAATAACCAGATCGAGATAAAGGGAAACAACCGATATAGCATATGGCTATGCAAACAATATAGCTAGATATGTACATGACTAGAACCAACTGTGGATAAGTAAATTCTCAAGAGAGAATAATTTGAAAAAGAACAGTGTGAAGTAAATATAAATCTATTATATTTCATGGGCGGAGCTGAAAAACCGGGCCTCAAGAGTACCCATCTGGTCTTTTTTGACCGAAAATATAATAATGATAAGGGTTCCCGTCCTGCCTTGGATTCAGTATGTGAGGACTGTTATGTTAGTTTCCATGTATGACGATGTCCAGCAGCACATTTTATAAGGGAGGTGGTCAGTATCACGCCAGACCGCACTATGTTTCGGCATTAATAATAATATTATTTGACTCAAGTCATTCACTCAAACTGTCTGCTATCTTTATTCTCTGTTTCCTCTTTCTTTTCTAACCTAACTTTTTTTTGGTCACAAAATATGTCAGTTTTTTCCCTTTCCTTACATGGGACACAAACCGATAAATTTTTTCTTTCTAGATTTTTCTGTTTCAATTACCTTCCGTTGACATCTAGCAGAACTTTGTAGCTGCTATAGTCCGGTGGGATTCTTAACACACTTCTTCAAAGCCACATTTCTGTAGCCTCTAACGATTTCTTGTTTGATGTCCAAATGTCCAGCTTCTGCTTCCATAATTCTATATGGCAAGACTGCCTCCACATGACGCTGAAGAACTCTATTTTCTTATTTCTGTTGGCAACAAAGGATAACCTACTATGTACATGACAATTGGGAACACAACATTTCTCTGATCTTTTCTGTAGTTCATCTTTGTATCCAACACTTGAAATTAACAATCTTTCTAGGTATTGTGTAGATCACCTCTATATCCAACATCTGAAGTTAACAATGTTTCTAGGTATTGTGTAGATCACCTCTATATCCAACATCTGAAGTTAATAATGTTTCTAGGTATTGTGTAGATCACCTCTATATCCAACATCTGAAGTTAACAATGTTTCTAGGTATTGTGTAGATCACCTCTATATCCAACATCTGAAGTTAACATTGGGTCCAGTTATTGTGTAGTTCACCTCTATTGCCACAATCTGAAGTTAACATTGTTTCTAGATATTTGATGTTTTAACATCGTCCCTTTCACTTTCAGTTTTTAATTGAGAGAAGTTTCTCCCCTCTGTTTCTACACATTTACTTCCCCTCCTTTTCTTTGCGAGCTTAAGTCTTCAATTTAGCCTGACATGGCTATAATACAAGAAGTTCTCTAAACATTATTTTTATTGATGACAATTAAGACATTAGAAGAAAGAGAAGCTACATTGATTACACTTTCACCCTAAGAATGACATTAGAAGAACAAAAGAGAAACCACTTCAGAAGGCCATTAGACAGCAGCCATAGGGACTTATTGTGGAACATACTGACACAAACTGGAGTAGCACAACACAACTATTGGAATGATCAAAGATCTGTACGACGTCTCTTCTTGTACAGTTCTCACAGAGACAGGACTGAGTGGATGCTTCCTGATTGATACCGGAGTGAAACAAGCAGGTATTTATCTCCCTTGTTGTTTGGAATTGTCATCGACATCGTTATGTAGAAATGTTGTACAGGTAAACAAGGCATCGGATGGACACTTGGAGCTCAATTGGAGGACCTTGATTTATGTGGACGACATGGTTCCTATCAATAACAACGTGAACATGATGCAAGAAAGAACAAATGCCATGTCATCAATGGCTAGGAAAACAGAACTTGGGATCAAGCAAGAAATAACAAACATTACGTTTTAAACAAGCAAACCTGCCAAGAGGAAGACAATATACATTTAAGGAAACGCCGTGGCAGCGATATCCCGTGTATATCTTGGAAGCTGCATAGATCAAATAGCAGACACAAAGACAGAATTTATAATCAGAATAGCAAAGACAGCAATGCCTTTAGAAACTTTGTTAAAATATGTAAATATTATTTTCTAAAGACAATTACAAAGCTCAGATTTGGAAATGAAATGTATTATCCAATCTGACTAATACCTGCACAAGATTGGAAAAAAATAGAGGAATGGAAAATAAATGAATGCGTTTGAAACAAATGTCTGTGGAACGTGCTTCAGATATATTGCAATGAATTCAAGAATTGTTTAAAAATATGAGAAAGTACAAAACAGCCAGTATTATCATCTGCAATCAAGAAAATAAGTTAGACATGTATAGGCCAAGAGATGATACGAGACAACAAGAGATACTGAAATCATGCATCAAATGGCAAGCAGAGGATACAAGAAACAGATGATACAATAAGCAGAGGATACAATAAACAGAGGATACAATAAACAGAGGACACAAGAAACAGAGGATACAAGAAACAGAGGATACAATAAACAGAGGATACAATAAACAGAGGATACAATAAACAGAGGATACAAGAAACAGAGGATACAATAAACAGAGGATACAAGAAACAGAAGATACAATAAACAAAGGATACAATAAACAGAGGATACAATAAACAGAGGATACAAGAAACAGAGGATACAAGAAACAGAGGATACAATAAACAGAGGATACAAGAAACAGAGGCCGAACTAGATAATTGAGAACACTGAGGTGGGAGATGACAGCAGCAGGCAACAGATCCCTTCAGAAGGTTGAGTGACCTGCACAGAACAGGGGCGAGAGGAGAGATATAATATATGTCATGTGTGGAGAGATATAATATAAGTCATGTGTGGAGAGATATAATATAAGTCATGTGTGGAGAGATATAATAAGTGTCATGTGTGGAGAGATATAATATAAGTCATGTGTGGAGAGATATAATAAGTGTCATGTGTGGAGAGATATAATATGTGTCATGTGTGGAGAGATATAATATATGTCATGTGTGGAGAGATATAATATATGTCATGTGTGGAGAGATATAATAAGTGTCATGTGTGGAGAGATATAATATGTGTCATGTGTGGAGAGATATAATATATGTCATGTGTGGAGAGATATAATAAGTGTCATGTATGGAGAGATATAATATGTGTCATGTGTGGAGAGATATAATATATGTCATGTGTGGAGAGATATAATAAGTGTCATGTGTGGAGAGATATAATATTTTTCATGTGTGGAGAGATATAATATATGTCATGTGTGGAGAGATATAAAAAGTGTCATGTGTGGAGAGATATAATATATGTCAAGTGTAAGTTAAGATAGATAGATAGATAGATAGATAGATATATAGATAGATAGATATATAGATAGATAGATAGATAGATAGATAGATAGATAGATAGATAGATAGATAGATAGATAGATAGATAGATAGATAGATAGATAGATAGATAGATAGATAGATAGATAGATAGATAGATAGATAGATAGATAGATAGATAGATAGATAGATAGATAGATAGATAGATAGATAGATAGATAGATAGATAGATAGATAGATAGATAGATAGATAGATAGATAGATAGATAGATAGATAGATAGATAGATAGATAGATAGATAGATAGATAGATAGATAGATAGATGGATAGATGGATGGATGGATGGATGGATGGATGGATGGATGGATGGATGGATGGATGGATGGATGGATGGATGGATGGATGGATGGATGGATGGATGGATGGATGGATAGATAGATAGAAACAATTTAAAATTCAATATATGTTGATAGAAATCAGTTAACAAATTTTCGCCGATGAAGCAGTGTGACATACCTCAATGTTCCTCTTTGTAAAGTCCAATTTAGTGAATGCGACCTTCCTCTGTCAAGAGTTGATATTCGGTTTATGTCAACACATTGAGTGCTGTTCCAAGACCATCGTTGGAATTGTTTGACGCCAATTATTTACATGTTACAACTCATTAATATGGACTGCTCTGAAAAGTCAACCGAAGTTTTCAATTTAGAGATTTTGCATCATCTTTTCGTGCGTTATCGGCTGAATTTATTAGAGTAATCGGGATTTTATGGGCGCAGCCATTGTTATGTGTGCCACATATTACATATTATATTAC
This sequence comes from Megaustenia siamemsis, assembly GCA_032433765.1. Classification (NCBI taxonomy): domain Eukaryota; kingdom Metazoa; phylum Mollusca; class Gastropoda; order Stylommatophora; family Ariophantidae; genus Megaustenia; species Megaustenia siamemsis. The sequence continues at coordinate 7,109,314 of JAVIAB010000101.1, read as the reverse complement.
ACTAAAACGGCCGTACGCTAATAGTGAAAGGCGAAATGAAGTTTCGTTCATGACTTTGCAGCACCGGGGTGACTCTAGGAGGTTCATAATCACAGTCTGTTGTTTGATGTGTGACGGGGATAATCCGACAACTAACTGTGCTTCCTATGTTCGGATTTGGAGTCAAAATGATGTCCTAACAGGCGCTATAAAAAAAAAAAATATGAGGATCATCATTTTCAGGAGGCCGTGGACTTCCGGTCAATATAGTGGATAGGCGGCAGGAACTATTAAAGGCTATGTCTGTAAAGTGTTAGTTATTGCAGTTTCCTCATTTTAAGTCCGGCTTGTTGCAGAAGCTGCTAAGTTAAGTGCTCTGTACACACTGTGAGCTGTGCGTTTCATCTGTTTTGATCGTGTTTCGATATTCCGATTGTTTACAATGAATGATGATATCGTATGGTGGAAAAAAATGGCTATGTTCACTTTCGGCGTGTGCTGAGACTGCTATGATGAGGACTACATCTACCTTTCTTTGTTTGGGAGATGAGATAGTAATTCGGATGATTCCACTTGCTCGGGCGGTTGAGTAATGATGAATTTTAATTCGTTTGCCGTGATACCGGGGTCTTCCATAACCATAACCGTAACCAGTGATCATCAGTTGAACCGTTTTTCTGCTCTAATTAACCTTATTTTGTTAAAGGAAATAGTCAGGCACGATAAGCTAAGACAGATCACAAAATTAACACCATGCTCATGTACAAGACACATACACGAGTTATGAAACAAAAAAGTTTGTTGGAGATATCATCCACAAATTGTACACAGGAAATGGATGCTGGTCATGAGTGACAATATATTTGAGAGACAGTAAAGCTCATGTAACCAGGAACGGAAAAACACGCAACACTTGTCATGACGTAATTGAGAAAGTATCACGTGTCCTAGTCACATGACAATATTACACAGCATACACGTCACGAAACTTTTCTTGTTTACTAATCTCAAAATGTAATCACATAGAACTGTTGGAAATAACATAATTTACTTTAATATCAGAAACACAAATACGTAACATAGATAATCTCATTTGTATGTCATGAGACAGTATCTAGTAGTTTGTAAAATTTATTATGTAGCTTATGTTTTATAGAGACAAATCATTCTTACAAATACACGGACATACAATTTATATATTCTGTCACACAGCAACCATTATTAAATGAGCTCAAATACACACACATACGCAAGTGTAACACACAACAGTTTTATTGTCAACACGTCATGTAACATCCTATGGAGTATATAAACACTCACACGCATTGGCAAACTTAAACTATCTAACCTCCTTCCACAACCGAACAATAACAAATAATGCACACACTCTCTCACTTATACACACACAGATGCCTTCTCGACCTGCGGGTCAGAATCTTGATGCATTCCTTCCTAAAGTTGAGATCACACAAACTGTAGACGATGGGATTTGCCACGCTGTTCAGGTAATACAGCCTGCAGAAGATGTTGAAAGCTATCAGCTCTGCCATGTTGGCCTCAAAGATATTTAACGGTATGATGCACAGGACCAGAAATGGGACAAATCCCACTGCAAAGATGGCGCAGATGATAATCAACATGACCGTCATCCTGCCTAATGGTCGACGTTTTTCGACCTTCTTTGCTGGGGTCTGTGACTTTGATGTTGTTTTGTTGGTTCCGGATGCGTTCTTCTGGTGAAAGTCCTTTGATGGTATCTTTAAGTTTTCATTTTTATGTTTGTGATTTTCAGAAACAGCCAGATTATTAGTTCTTGTATGACTTCTGTCTTCAATTCCGGTCACCTCAAATCGTTGAATAGCTTCATCACTCCAACATTCGACCGGAAGATCTGCCGGACTCAAACAAAGAATCTGACTGCCGCTTGCTGCAGCCTGCACGTTTTCTGGTTCTCCTGTATTTGTTGTGTCCAAGTCTGTGTTTGTTGTTTCCCTTGTTGTGTCCAAGTCTGTGTTTGTTGTTACCCTTGTTGTGTCCAAGTCTGTGTTTGTTGTCTCCCTTGTTGTGTTCAAGTCTGTGTTTGTTGTCTCCCTTGTTGTGTCCAAGTCTGTGTTTGTTGTTTCCCTTGTTGTGTCCAAGTCTGTGTTTGTTGTCTCCCTTGTTGTGTTCAAGTCTGTGTTTGTTGTCTCCCTTGTTGTGTCCAAGTCTGTGTTTGTTGTCTCCCTTGTTGTGTTCAAGTCTGTGTTTGTTGTCTCCCTTGTTGTGTTCAAGTCTGTGTTTGTTGTTTCCCTTGTTGTGTCCAAGTCTGTGTTTGTTGTCTCCCTTGTTGTGTCCAAGTCTGTGTTTGTTGTCTCCCTTGTTCTGTCCTCGGTTGCCGTATCTGATGAAGTGGTGCAGTTCTTCATGTTCATAGACGATGACGTTTCCTCTTCAAGATCCTCGTTTTCCTTATCCCCTTTACAGCAGTCAAGAATGTGAACATTCGCTGGTAGGTAACTCCCTGACTTGACTCGACTGGACCAGCTCACAGATGGAGGTTTGACTTGTTTCTTCACAGACACGATCCGTTCATTATCTGAAGACGCTAATCCTTTGGGAGAGGAATTTATATTTTTCTGTGTTGCGGTGACTTCTCCAGAGACTCCATGACGCTTGCTATGTTTATATGCGGTGACGCCGATTAATATGTACAAAACAAATATGGTCACGGTAAAGGACACGAAGAGTAAGATGACAAGTGTATTGTGGACGGTGGGCCAGACTGTGAACATGTATTCAAATGAAAAGGTGCATAAGCGGATGTGAATGTTCTTGTACATGAAATTCGTGGGATATAAGTCGAAAAAGATGATGTAGGGGATCGAGATAATGATAGCGACGAATGTAGTGGCGATGTTGGCGATGATGGCGTGTTTGTTTGTGAACTGCCAGCCGTGTGGTCGACACACCTTGCGGTACCTGTGGAGAACAAATAGAAGACGTGAAAAAGTTTGGTCTGAAAGAATTTAAGATGATAGTAGACAGATGAGTTTAGCTGTCATGATGGGTACAAGGTGGTAGTCGTTGGATCATTGTAGAATATAAATGTGGTTTATTACAGCTCGGATAAGTTGAATCTAGCAAAGACGAGGTAAGTGAAATAAAGTGTTCAAAATGTGATATTAACATGGTACAAAATAAATGACGTATGCTGTTGCATACCGAAGGAAAAAGGTATACCATATATGAGGTGTATGGTAGAGAAAAGAGATGAGTGCAGTTTCCAGACAGTAGTTAGAAAAACTTGTTTAATTAATTTATTAAGTAAGTCCTCATCAACTTCGAAATAATCCCATGGAGATCACAAACAGGGAGCCAGGTGCTTTCTACCAAGGTTACTGTGATAATTTCTTCAAGAGTGTCCGCTGGGCTCCCAAAATGTTGCCTATATTAATTCGAGCGATACAGCTTCAGCTTCACTTTCAGATTAACTCTTACCGTACGTTTCGACTCACTCTGTGCCATGCCGATTTCCGTCATGTACGTTTCGACGCATAGGGCGTCACTCTCAATTTGATTAGTTTGAACCGAAATCAAACCTTATTTTTTTTTACATGTGTTGTATCATCTTATTATTGGATAAATTTAGCGTTTTATTTAATTATCTAAATAAACATTCATACATTATATGTTATGTGTTAGATAAATATGTAGATTAATTCTTAAAACAATGAAAAATGTTGTCTCTGAAATCTCCTCCATTGCATCGATAAAAAGTTTCCGTACGGAAAGAGTTAAGAGAAAAAGAGAAGTATCGAAGGACCAAGGTTAAGAGGATACGAAGGATACAACTGGAATGTGTTTACCATGGGCCTCTTTTAGACCGTCGTTCTGTCTTCAAATGTAATCTCGCATTTTTGCCATGAAGATAATGATGTGAATATAAAATAATATATAATTTGAGACTAACATTAAGAAAATAACACGAACCTGATGACAGCAACGACGCACAGGGAGCAGGCACCAGCTACGACGGTGGAAAAGAACATGAAAGTTTGAAACTTACAAAACCCAGGTAGGGTGAAGATCAACATTTGTGTCATAACGATTATCTCACCTGTGGAAGATACAGTTTATGATTCACTCAATAAATGTTTGCAACACATCTATCTATCTATCTATCTATCTATCTATCTATCTATCTATCTATCTATCTATCTATCTATCTATCTATCTATCTATCTATCTATCTATCTATCTATCTATCTATCTATCTATCTATCTATCTATCTATCTATCTATCTATCTATCTATCTATCTATCTATCTATCTATCTATCTATCTATCTATCTATCTATCTATCTATCTATATATCTATCTATCTATCTATCTATCTATCTATCTATCTATCTATCTATCTATCTATCTATCTATCTATCTATCTATCTATCTATCTATCTATCTATCTATCTATCTATCTATCTATCTATCTATCTATCTATCTATCTATCTATCTATCTATCTATCTATCTATCTATCTATCTATCTATCTATCTATCTATCTATCTATCTATCTATCTATCTATCTATCTATCTATCTATCTATCTATCTATCTATCTATCTATCTATCTATCTATCTATCTATCTATCTATCTATCTATCTATCTATCTATCTATCTATCTATCTATCTATCTATCTATCTATCTACCTATCTATCTATCTACCTGTCTTTCTCTCTGTCTGTCTATGTGTCTGTCTATGTGTCTGTCTATGTGTCTGTCTATACATTATTTTCTCCGATATGACCAATATGCGATTTCTCAAAGTAATGTTGAAAGATCCGACAGCAGCAAAAAAGATCAAGGAGGACATTCGCAAAGACGTCAACACAAAAAGTGAGGTCCTAAAATATCAGCGTGAAAGAATCGATATTTATCGGGCACATCATGAGAAAATATAAGTCTAAATTCTTTGTTACAGCTGGCAAAATACAGGAAAAAATGAGATCGTGGACGAAAACAGAAGAAACGACCACACGCAGAGAGTCAAAATTGCTACCTTCACACTGGAGTAACACACAAGAAACGTCAAAATAATTCATAAGTAGCTTTATCACATTGTTCCCACACAAACTGAAAGATTCAAACTCATCCCACTTACTTGGAATAGCTACAACGTTAGCCACTAGATCAAAGCTGGCGATGGCTATGATAAGAACATTAGTTGGGTTCAGCCGCACCTTCTTGGAGTAGACCACCAGCACCAGAATGTTGCCTACCAGCCCGACCACTGCAAAGATGACCAGCATAACCACAGCTGGGATAGTAGCCGTGTTGTACATATTCCATACGGGCCAATCGAACTCTTTGACATTCATGCTACTGTTACTCTCCATTTTTCTTGATATCCCTGAGAATAACCATATAAATATTCTTACAGCAAAAGGTAATATCACAGAAAACACAACGTTATAAAGATAATTAGATTTAAAAACAATATATAATTATCATTAATTTGAATAACCCAGAGATAATATTTTTAATCATGCTTTTATAAGATAAGTCTGAAACTTTTGTTTCTATTTTATAGAAATCATCCCATAGAACACGTCACAAATGTGCTATATCGGACAAACAATTGAAAACGGCAAATCCTTCAATGTTCATTGTCTTACTTCCTATTCCACCTTTCTCCAACTTTACCTGCTCTCACATTTTAAAGCCAATCGCAATATCATAAATATATTCCCGCTGTACCTCAGCGATTAATGCAGTGTGGAATTTATTTAAATTATATCTGATAAATTACATGTGTTCACGCAGCCTTACTGGGGAAACCGGCTTTTCAATTAAATAAGGAGACCATGGTAGATATCGACCATATGAGGTATAATTATGTGGGGCTGGTCGTTGAGAAATATGGGTACTAACACGATATTCCACACATGCCTTTTAAGGCATTTAGTAAAGGCTTTTATTTACCTTGACTTAAACACGATGTTTGAAAAAGCCTACAAAATGTAACGAAGAAGAAATATAAAATACACTCCAACAAACACTGGAGATCTGAGCAGAATGGAACACAATTAACTGTACATCGCGCTTTTGGTTCAAAAAATAATTAGACGGACATACGTAATTTCCGTCTCTTTAAATATCTCAACACTGTTTCAATGAGAACTCCCATACACATAACACTTACTGAAAAAGTGCGTCTTATATTTCTAAAGACAAACATCTTGCACTTAATTATTCGTGACCGAACAAAATGACGAACTATCACATTTATACTGAATCTATTGCTACATCAGTGATTCAGATGTGGGGTTGCATTGACAAATGGGTAATGACATCAAGATGGACTAAAATGTAAAGAGCTGCGAAGATGCTATAAAGCTAATAATAATAATGACTTTTTTTAACTGTCTATCTAGCATGAACCTCCAGATCAGATAAATATGTAGACAGCAACAACAAAAAATCAGATAGATAGACAGTAAAAAAAAAATCAGATAGATAGACAATTTTGAAAAATCAGATATATAGTAAAAAAAAAAAAAACTTTGTTTTTAAAAGGAGTGAGAAAGAAGTGGTATGGTAACAGCTTTAGTGAGCAACAAAACAAAAATTGGACATTTCGACAAAGTAGGCCTTCAGCTGGAGGTGGAGCAAATTTCATGTTCTCTCGACCGCTGCAGAAATTGCATTTGGGGACTGATTAATGTCAGCTCTTTAATGCAATTTTCTGCATTTAAGTCAATCTGATGATGAAGTTATAAACCATAACCATAACCATAAACATAAATATACACAAATCTAACAACATCGCTATATTTTAAATATATAAGAAAGGGGGGGGGTGGGGAAAGGTAACTTCCCTGCAGTCCAAAGCTTGGTCAGTCACATACTGAACTAAAATAGGAGGGCGGGCTGACCAACTATATATCTCACTGGCAAGGCAGAAATATTATATACCCTATCTTGTACAAAACTCATATTTTAGAACCCTTTCTTCTTATTTTTTACTTGACTGGTTTGGATTGGTTTGTTAGTCACATACGTAAATGTGTTTACTCTACCACTACTGTCTCCCATTTTTAATTTTTAAAATTTCATTTCATTGGCAAATCAGTGCAAATATTGATACATAAATAAAGTTAGAGCTTTTTTTTTAAAGAAATTTAACGTACTGGTTCTCACCCTAAAGATGTTACTATATCTACTTCTACACTTGTAACGTATCCTCTATTATACCCTTGACGTCTCTAGATGTTACTATATCTACTTCTACACTTGTAACATATCCAATTATATACCCTAGACGTCTCTAGATGTTAATATATCTATTTCTACACTTGTAACATACCCTCTTATTTACCCTTGACGTCTCTAGATGTTATTATATCTACTTCTACACTTGTAACATACCCTCTTATTTACCCTTGGCGTCTCTAGATGTTATTATATCTACTTCTAGACTTGTAACATACTCTCTTATTTACCCTTGGCGTCTCTAGATGTTATTATATCTACTTCTAGACTTGTAACATATCCTACTATCTACCATTGACGTGTTTAGATCGCCTTTGGCTTTGAGTGTCAACTGCAGAATTCCGACATAGGAGCAGCCCTGTACCTAATTGCGAGAGTTGAGATTAAATTATATATTTATATATTGTTACAGTGCTTCTTTTTATGGGAAAAAGTGTTGAACTTCCACACTTTCTACATATCATCTGATATACCACCGCCGTCTCTAGATCGCTTCCTGCTTTTGGTATCTAATACAGAATGACGACTGTTATTATTCATGTAACATGTTCGGACATACTTTTATTATTCCTATAATATGTTCTGACAGACTGTTATTGTCCGTCTAGTACATTCTGACAGACTGTTATTGTCCCTGCCAATTTGTTCTCACAGACTGTTATTGTCCATGTAGTATGTTCTGACAGACTGTTATTGTCAATGTAGTATGTTCTGACAGACTGTTATTGTCAATGTAGTATGTTCTGACAGACTGTTATTGTCCCTGTTGTAAGTTCTGACAGGATGTTATTGTCCATGTAGTATGTCCTGACAGACTGTTAATGTCCTTGTAGTATGTTCTAACATGATGTTATTGTCCTTGTATTATGTTCTGACAAACTGTTACTGTTCCTGTAGTTTGAACTGAATTTCACATAACGATGGGTTGCAGACAACTAATAAAGTTACATACTGTTATTGCACATGTAGCATGTTCTGACACTGTTTTTGCACATATAGCATTTTCTGACATACTGTTTTTGCACATGTAGCATGTTCTGACATACTGTTTTTGCACATGTGGCATGTTCTGGCATACTGTTTTTGCACATGTGGCATGTTCTGACATACTATTTTTGCACATGTGGCATGTTCTGACATACTGTTATTGTACATGTGGCATTTTCTGACATACTGTTTTTGCACATGTGGTGTGTTCTGACATACTGTTTTTGCACATGTGGCATGTTCTGACATACTGTTATTGTACATGTGGCATGTTCTGACGTACTGTTTTTGCACATGTGGCATGTTCTGACATACTGTTATTGTACATGTGGCATGTTCTGACGTACTGTTTTTGCACATGTGGCATGTTCTGACATACTATTTTTGCACATGTGGCATGTTCTGACATACTGTTATTGTACATGTAACATGTTCAAACATACTGTTATTGTACATGTGCATGTTCTGATAGACTATTAAGCTACATGTAGTATGTTCTGACAGATTATTATGCTACATGTAGTATGTTCTGACAGACTATTAAGCTACATGTAGTATGTTCTGACAGATTATTATGCTACATGTAGTATGTTCTGACAGATTATTATGCTACATGTAGTATGTTCTGACAGACTATTAAGCTACATGTAGTATGTTCTGACAGACTATTAAGCTACATGTAGTATGTTCTGACAGACTATTAAGCTACATGTAGTATGTTCTGACAGATTATTATGCTACATGTAGTATGTTCTGACAGACTATTAAGCTACATGTAGTATGTTCTAAAGTCCACATAACTGTGGGCGGCAGACAACTAAAACAAATTAAGGAATTTAAAAACTGTGGAAGTCTGGTGGCAAAAGACAATTCACGAACAGCAGAAATAGACTGAAGATGCAACAAATCTTGTCAAATCATTGGACAGCTATCACCACTATTGTCCAACAAGGAAATAAATTTACAGACAAAACGGGTACTCTACAACACAACTAACATTCAACTTCTTGCTACCAGTGCCAGTCCTGCACTTAGACTGAAGAACAATCAGAAAAATAACCACAACCGAGATTAAATGTGTTAGACAAAGGACAGGAAACACACATGAGATAAGAGATTAAATGTGTTAGACAAATGACAGGAAACACACAAGAGATAAGAGATTAAATGTGTTAGACAAATGACAGGAAACACACATGAGATAAGAGATTAAATGTGTTAGACAAATGACAGGAAACACACATGAGATAAGAGATTAAAAGTTAAAATTGAGTAAAAAGCTAGCAACAATTCCCGTCATTGACCACATGAAAGAAACCTCCTATAAAAACATCCCATTTCTAGGGTCTGCGGTGAGAACTTTCAGGAGAATAAAGGCCACTTCTCCAGCGCAGTCGCCACGGTGTGTTTGACCTTTTTTTTTTTACATCAGATCGGAAAAAAATAATCGTGACGCCCTCTCGTAATCAAACCCCTTGATCTTCTGGTTTGCACAATTCCACGTTATCGACACAACCACACAGCTTACAAGGGGATTTAACCCAAATAATATAATTATTCAATTCAGTTCTATTAGATTGTCTCCCCTGGGTTATATTTAGACTTTCCCAACAGAAGAGCTGGAGATTACAAATGAACAGAAATCTAATTCTTTGTTTTAGGGTCAATATGGCTGATCTAGGACAATGGCCTTTGACACTAGGATCTCCTTCATGATAACACACGGAGATCTCATTTCAATACACGAGATTCGAAGTACTGGTCAGGTCAGTTTGAAAATAATTGTTAGAATTTTACTTTTCTTTCTTTTTTATGTTATTTTTCCCCGGGAGGCGGCATACCACCTATCACTTTTTGTTTAAATTCTTCACAGCAAATAGCTTTAGAGTCACGTGCAGATATTTTCCACGACAACATTTTTCTGACTTTTTTTAAATTTAGGGTCAGGTGCTCAAAATAATTTACCTTGTTGTCCTTGTTAGATAGGGCTAAGTATTTCAACTCACCAACTTGATAAAGAAAGGGCATTTTAATAATCATATCGCCCCAGGTGTGCCTCTAACATTGCACATTATGATTATGGGATGACAATAAGCTAAACTCAAAGCTACAGTTATTCCTAGACTATCTGTTGCTATCTACATTAAAAAGTGGGGGGAGGTTTGCGATCTACGGCTTTGATGGCCCTTTGTCGCACATCTCCACTAGTCCCAGTCAGAACGTTTCAGCCTACATGCCTTCATGTCTATGTCCCAAGTCTCCACTGGTCCCAGTCAGATCGTTTCAGCCTACATGCCTTCATGTCTATGTCCCAAGTCTCCACTAGTCCCAGTCAGATCATTTCAACCTACATGCCTTCATGTCCATGTCTCAAGTCTCCACTAGTCCCAGTCAGATCATTTCAACCTACATGCCTTCATGTCCATGTCACAAGTCTCCACTAGTCCCAGTCAGATCGTTTCAGCCTACATGCCTTCATGTCCATGTCTCAAGTCTCCACTAGTCCCAGTCAGATCGTTTCAGCCTACATGCCTTCATGTCCATGTCACAAGTCTCCACTAGTCCCAGTCAGATCGTTTCAGCCTACATGCCTTCATGTCCATGTCACAAGTCTCCACTAGTCCCAGTCAGATCGTTTCAGCCTACATGCCTTCATGTCCATGTCTCAAGTCTCCACTAGTCCCAGTCAGATCGTTTCAGCCTACATGCCTTCATGTCCATGTCGCAAGTCTATAATATTCTGAAATGTATATGTAACCCAATCTGTCGCTTATATTTGTTTAGTATTATATTGTTTTCCTTGAATGTGCCTGTTAGGATGTCTATGTCATGACGTGCTTTCACTTTCTTAATTGCGTATTTTAAATCTTTCGTAGCAAACATTACCGATCATGTTCTTTTAGTGAAAAAATGTGTATCTCGCCCATGCTTTAAAATATGCGGAATATGGTGTAAGTGTCTCTATATTTATTGCAATGATAGAACGACAACGCAACTATCTGAAGTGGTCGACATCACGCAGGTCAGACACACTTTCCCATTATAAAAATGATACATATTTAGTGATTTGTTTGTCAATGAATACTTACTTGGCTTCTGATTGTAACTTCAGTTAAAAGGTTCCACAATTCTCTGTTCAGTGTATCGTAACAGTTCTGTTGTTGACAGTTTCCTGTGCCATGACATCAAGCTATCTAATATTCTCGCTCTTTGTCGTCCGCGATCTCTCTTTCTCTGTATTTTGCTTGCTGTAACCAAGTATTACAACTTACCTCTTCTCATGATGTGCCCGAAATTAATCGTTTCTTTCTGCTGATATTTTTTAGGAGCTCACTTTTCGTGATGGCCTCACTGGCAATATCCTCATTGGTCTTTTTTGCTGCTCAGATAACTTTCAACATACTTATGAGAAATCACATCTCTGTGGCCTCTAATAGTCTTATCATTTCTTGGTTTCTTTACTCTCTATGATTTGCTTCCATAGGTCAGAATTGGAATAGTGAATCCTTAAATTTATCTTGTCTTGAACCAGATATTTGAATAAGCCCACAAACAGTAAAAATAAATGAAGAAATGTGAAAAACACCCCATCCAAAACTGGAAATCTGAGCAGAAAGTAACAAAATTAATTACACACCACATTTTTGATTCACAAATTAGAAAGACGCACAATCGGAGGTTCCGCTCCTGTAAACCATCTGCTATTGGACATGACACCTCCTTTTTGTTGACTTTTTCTTTAGGGCTGGGTACTCAAAATAATTTACCGTGTTGTCCGGGTTAGATAGGGCTAGGTAGTTATTAAACTCACATACGATATACAGAAAGGTCACTTAATGAATTATTTTGCCCCAGTTATGGTTCTAACATGGCACCTCATGATTGTGGAATGACAACACGCTGACGTCAACGCTACAACTGTTCCTAGACCATATTGTTATGTCTACATTGGAAGGGGAAGGGGCGAATTGGCTGTCTATAGCCTTAATGGGGACACGCTGTTATACGTTCTTCTGTCATCTTTTGACGTAGACAATCCACTTTAAGCTATGTCTGTCTCTACCACGACCACCGTGTTTTTATCCCTTTTTAAGCAGACACTCAGTACGTTATTGTGACCATTTAAGTGTTTCTAAAAGTTCATTTCTCTTGTTCCGTTTTAAATACTTCTGTCCCTATTTTTAGCTGTTTTTCTGAACTTTATTTAACTTATCTACTCTTTTCATCCAATTCTTCACAATCTTCTATAAAACCACATTTAAGAGCCCTAATAATTTGATCTGCTTTGTTAATTGTTGTCCATGTTTCTGTCCAATACAATAATATTGATATTCTTATTGTTCGGCCTCAAAATAACCAGATCGAGATAAAGGGAAACAACCGATATAGCATATGGCTATGCAAACAATATAGCTAGATATGTACATGACTAGAACCAACTGTGGATAAGTAAATTCTCAAGAGAGAATAATTTGAAAAAGAACAGTGTGAAGTAAATATAAATCTATTATATTTCATGGGCGGAGCTGAAAAACCGGGCCTCAAGAGTACCCATCTGGTCTTTTTTGACCGAAAATATAATAATGATAAGGGTTCCCGTCCTGCCTTGGATTCAGTATGTGAGGACTGTTATGTTAGTTTCCATGTATGACGATGTCCAGCAGCACATTTTATAAGGGAGGTGGTCAGTATCACGCCAGACCGCACTATGTTTCGGCATTAATAATAATATTATTTGACTCAAGTCATTCACTCAAACTGTCTGCTATCTTTATTCTCTGTTTCCTCTTTCTTTTCTAACGTAACTTTTTTTTTGGTCACAAAATATGTCAGTTTTTTCCCTTTCCTTACAAGGGACACAAACTGATAAATTTTTTCTTTCAAGAATTTTCTGTTTCAATTACCTTCCGTTGACATCTAGCAGAACTTTGTAGCTGCTATAGTCCGGTGGGATTCTTAACACACTTCTTCAAAGCCACATTTCTGTAGCCTCTAACGATTTCTTGTTTGATGTCCAAATGTCCAGCTTCTGCTTCCATAATTCTATGTGCAAAGACTGCATCCACATGATCCTGAAGAACTCTATTTTCTTATTTCTGTTGGCAACAAAGGATAACCTACTATGTACATGACAATTGGGAACACAACATTTCTCTGATCTTTTCTGTAGTTCATCTTTGTATCCAACACTTGAAATTAACAATCTTTCTAGGTATTGTGTAGATCACCTCTATATCCAACATCTGAAGTTAACAATGTTTCTAGGTATTGTGTAGATCACCTCTATATCCAACATCTGAAGTTAATAATGTTTCTAGGTATTGTGTAGATCACCTCTATATCCAACATCTGAAGTTAACAATGTTTCTAGGTATTGTGTAGATCACCTCTATATCCAACATCTGAAGTTAACATTGGGTCCAGTTATTGTGTAGTTCACCTCTATTGCCACAATCTGAAGTTAACATTGTTTCTAGATATTTGATGTTTTAACATCGTCCCTTTCACTTTCAGTTTTTAATTGAGAGAAGTTTCTCCCCTCTGTTTCTACACATTTACTTCCCCTCCTTTTCTTTGCGAGCTTAAGTCTTCAATTTAGCCTGACATGGCTATAATACAAGAAGTTCTCTAAACATTATTTTTATTGATGACAATTAAGACATTAGAAGAAAGAGAAGCTACATTGATTACACTTTCACCCTAAGAATGACATTAGAAGAACAAAAGAGAAACCACTTCAGAAGGCCATTAGACAGCAGCCATAGGGACTTATTGTGGAACATACTGACACAAACTGGAGTAGCACAACACAACTATTGGAATGATCAAAGATCTGTACGACGTCTCTTCTTGTACAGTTCTCACAGAGACAGGACTGAGTGGATGCTTCCTGATTGATACCGGAGTGAAACAAGCAGGTATTTATCTCCCTTGTTGTTTGGAATTGTCATCGACATCGTTATGTAGAAATGTTGTACAGGTAAACAAGGCATCGGATGGACACTTGGAGCTCAATTGGAGGACCTTGATTTATGTGGACGACATGGTTCCTATCAATAACAACGTGAACATGATGCAAGAAAGAACAAATGCCATGTCATCAATGGCTAGGAAAACAGAACTTGGGATCAAGCAAGAAATAACAAACATTACGTTTTAAACAAGCAAACCTGCCAAGAGGAAGACAATATACATTTAAGGAAACGCCGTGGCAGCGATATCCCGTGTATATCTTGGAAGCTGCATAGATCAAATAGCAGACACAAAGACAGAATTTATAATCAGAATAGCAAAGACAGCAATGCCTTTAGAAACTTTGTTAAAATATGTAAATATTATTTTCTAAAGACAATTACAAAGCTCAGATTTGGAAATGAAATGTATTATCCAATCTGACTAATACCTGCACAAGATTGGAAAAAAATAGAGGAATGGAAAATAAATGAATGCGTTTGAAACAAATGTCTGTGGAACGTGCTTCAGATATATTGCAATGAATTCAAGAATTGTTTAAAAATATGAGAAAGTACAAAACAGCCAGTATTATCATCTGCTATCAAGAAAATAAGTTAGACATGTATAGGCCAAGAGATGATACGAGACAACAAGAGATACTGAAATCATGCATCAAATGGCAAGCAGAGGATACAAGAAACAGATGATACAATAAGCAGAGGATACAATAAACAGAGGATACAATAAACAGAGGACACAAGAAACAGAGGATACAAGAAACAGAGGATACAATAAACAGAGGATACAATAAACAGAGGATACAATAAACAGAGGATACAAGAAACAGAGGATACAATAAACAGAGGATACAAGAAACAGAAGATACAATAAACAAAGGATACAATAAACAGAGGATACAATAAACAGAGGATACAAGAAACAGAGGATACAAGAAACAGAGGATACAATAAACAGAGGATACAAGAAACAGAGGCCGAACTAGATAATTGAGAACACTGAGGTGGGAGATGACAGCAGCAGGCAACAGATCCCTTCAGAAGGTTGAGTGACCTGCACAGAACAGGGGCGAGAGGAGAGATATAATATATGTCATGTGTGGAGAGATATAATATAAGTCATGTGTGGAGAGATATAATATAAGTCATGTGTGGAGAGATATAATAAGTGTCATGTGTGGAGAGATATAATATAAGTCATGTGTGGAGAGATATAATAAGTGTCATGTGTGGAGAGATATAATATGTGTCATGTGTGGAGAGATATAATATATGTCATGTGTGGAGAGATATAATATATGTCATGTGTGGAGAGATATAATAAGTGTCATGTGTGGAGAGATATAATATGTGTCATGTGTGGAGAGATATAATATATGTCATGTGTGGAGAGATATAATAAGTGTCATGTATGGAGAGATATAATATGTGTCATGTGTGGAGAGATATAATATATGTCATGTGTGGAGAGATATAATAAGTGTCATGTGTGGAGAGATATAATATTTTTCATGTGTGGAGAGATATAATATATGTCATGTGTGGAGAGATATAAAAAGTGTCATGTGTGGAGAGATATAATATATGTCAAGTGTAAGTTAAGATAGATAGATAGATAGATAGATAGATAGATAGATAGATAGATAGATAGATAGATAGATAGATAGATAGATAGATAGATAGATAGATAGATAGATAGATAGATAGATAGATAGATAGATAGATAGATAGATAGATAGATAGATAGATAGATAGATAGATAGATAGATAGATAGATAGATAGATAGATAGATAGATAGATAGATAGATAGATAGATAGATAGATAGATAGATAGATAGATAGATAGATAGATAGATAGATAGATAGATAGATAGATAGATAGATAGATAGATGGATAGATAGATGGATAGATAGATGGATGGATGGATGGATGGATGGATGGATGGATGGATGGATGGATGGATGGATGGATGGATGGATGGATGGATGGATGGATGGATGGATGGATGGATGGATGGATGGATGGATGGATGGATAGATAGATAGATAGAAACAATTTAAAATTCAATATATGTTGATAGAAATCAGTTAACAAATTTTCGCCGATGAAGCAGGGCGACATACCTCAATGTTCCTCTTTGTAAAGTCCAATTTAGTGAATGCGACCTTCCTCTGTCAAGAGTTGATATTCGGTTTATGTCAACACATTGAGTGCTGTTCCAAGACCATCGTTGGAATTGTTTGACGCCAATTATTTACATGTTACAACTCATTAATATGGACTGCTCTGAAAAGTCAACCGAAGTTTTCAATTTAGAGATTTTGCATCATCTTTTCGTGCGTTATCGGCTGAATTTATTAGAGTAATCGGGATTTTATGGGCGCAGCCATTGTTATGTGTGCCACATATTACATATTATATTACACTAAAACGGCCGTACGCTAATAGTGAAAGGCGAAATGAAGTTTCGTTCATGACTTTGCAGCACCGGGGTGACTCTAGGAGGTTCATAATCACAGTCTGTTGTTTGATGTGTGACGGGGATAATCCGACAACTAACTGTGCTTCCTATGTTCGGATTTGGAGTCAAAATGATGTCCTAACAGGCGCTATAAAAAAAAAAAATATGAGGATCATCATTTTCAGGAGGCCGTGGACTTCCGGTCAATATAGTGGATAGGCGGCAGGAACTATTAAAGGCTATGTCTGTAAAGTGTTAGTTATTGCAGTTTCCTCATTTTAAGTCCGGCTTGTTGCAGAAGCTGCTAAGTTAAGTGCTCTGTACACACTGTGAGCTGTGCGTTTCATCTGTTTTGATCGTGTTTCGATATTCCGATTGTTTACAATGAATGATGATATCGTATGGTGGAAAAAAATGGCTATGTTCACTTTCGGCGTGTGCTGAGACTGCTATGATGAGGACTACATCTACCTTTCTTTGTTTGGGAGATGAGATAGTAATTCGGATGATTCCACTTGCTCGGGCGGTTGAGTAATGATGAATTTTAATTCGTTTGCCGTGATACCGGGGTCTTCCATAACCATAACCGTAACCAGTGATCATCAGTTGAACCGTTTTTCTGCTCTAATTAACCTTATTTTGTTAAAGGAAATAGTCAGGCACGATAAGCTAAGACAGATCACAAAATTAACACCATGCTCATGTACAAGACACATACACGAGTTATGAAACAAAAAAGTTTGTTGGAGATATCATCCACAAATTGTACACAAGAAATGGATGCTGGTCATGAGTGACAATATATTTGAGAGACAGTAAAGCTCATGTAACCAGGAACGGAAAAACACGCAACACTTGTCATGACGTAATTGAGAAAGTATCACGTATCCTAGTCACATGACAATATTACACAGCATACACGTCACGAAACTTTTCTTGTTTACTAATCTCAAAATGTAATCACATAGAACTGTTGGAAATAACATAATTTACTTTAATATCAGAAACACAAATACGTAACATAGATAATCTCATTTGTATGTCATGAGACAGTATCTAGTAGTTTGTAAAATTTATTACGTAGCTTATGTTTTATAGAGACAAATCATTCTTACAAATACACGGACATACAATTTATATATTCTGTCACACAGCAACCATTATTAAATGAGCTCAAATACACACACATACGCAAGTGTAACACACAACAGTTTTATTGTCAACACGTCATGTAACATCCTATGGAGTATATAAACACTCACACGCATTGGCAAACTTAAACTATCTAACCTCCTTCCACAACCGAACAATAACAAATAATACACACACTCTCTCACTTATACACACACAGATGCCTTCTCGACCTGCGGGTCAGAATCTTGATGCATTCCTTCCTAAAGTTGAGATCACACAAACTGTAGACGATGGGATTTGCCACGCTGTTCAGGTAATACAGCCTGCAGAAGATGTTGAAAGCTATCAGCTCTGCCATGTTGGCCTCAAAGATATTTAACGGTATGATGCACAGGACCAGAAATGGGACAAATCCCACTGCAAAGATGGCGCAGATGATAATCAACATGACCGTCATCCTGCCTAATGGTCGACGTTTTTCGACCTTCTTTGCTGGGGTCTGTGACTTTGATGTTGTTTTGTTGGTTCCGGATGCGTTCTTCTGGTGAAAGTCCTTTGATGGTATCTTTAAGTTTTCATTTTTATGTTTGTGATTTTCAGAAACAGCCAGATTATTAGTTCTTGTATGACTTCTGTCTTCAATTCCGGTCACCTCAAATCGTTGAATAGCTTCATCACTCCAACATTCGACCGGAAGATCTGCCGGACTCAAACAAAGAATCTGACTGCCGCTTGCTGCAGCCTGCACGTTTTCTGGTTCTCCTGTATTTGTTGTGTCCAAGTCTGTGTTTGTTGTTTCCCTTGTTGTGTCCAAGTCTGTGTTTGTTGTTACCCTTGTTGTGTCCAAGTCTGTGTTTGTTGTTTCCCTTGTTGTGTCCAAGTCTGTGTTTGTTGTTTCCCTTGTTGTGTCCAAGTCTGTGTTTGTTGTTTCCCTTGTTGTGTCCAAGTCTGTGTTTGTTGTCTCCCTTGTTCTGTCCTCGGTTGTTGTATCTGATGAAGTGGTGCAGTTCTTCATGTTCATAGACGATGACGTTACCTCTTCAAGATTCTCGTTTCCCTTATCCCCTTTACAGCAGTCAAGAATGTGAACATTCGCTGGTAGGTAACTCCCTGACTTGTCTCGGCTGGACCAGCTCACAGATGGAGGTTTGACTTGTTTCTCCACAGACACGATCCGTTCATTATCTGAACACGCTAATCCTTTGGGAGAGGAATTTATATTTTTCTGTGTTGCGGTGACTTCTCCAGAGACTCCATGACGCTTGCTATGTTTATATGCGGTGGCGCCGATTAATATGTACAAAACAAATATGGTCACGGTAAAGGACACGAAGAGTAAGATGACAAGTGTATTGTGGACGGTGGGCCAGACTGTGAACATGTATTCAAATGAAAAGGTGCATAAGCGGATGTGAATGTTCTTGTACATGAAATTCGTGGGATATAAGTCGAAAAAGATGATGTAGGGGATCGAGATAATGATAGCGACGAATGTAGTGGCGATGTTGGCGATGATGGCGTGTTTGTTTGTGAACTGCCAGCCGTGTGGTCGACACACCTTGCGGTACCTGTGGAGAACAAATAGAAGACGTGAAAAAGTTTGGTCTGAAAGAATTTAAGATGATAGTAGACAGATGAGTTTAGCTGTCATGATGGGTACAAGGTGGTAGTCGTTGGATCATTGTAGAATATAAATGTGGTTTATTACAGCTCGGATAAGTTGAATCTAGCAAAGACGAGGTAAGTGAAATAAAGTGTTCAAAATGTGATATTAACATGGTACAAAATAAATGACGTATGCTGTTGCATACCGAAGGAAAAAGGTATACCATATATGAGGTGTATGGTAGAGAAAAGAGATGAGTGCAGTTTCCAGACAGTAGTTAGAAAAACTTGTTTAATTAATTTATTAAGTAAGTCCTCATCAACTTCGAAATAATCCCATGGAGATCACAAACAGGGAGCCAGGTGCTTTCTACCAAGGTTACTGTGATAATTTCTTCAAGAGTGTCCGCTGGGCTCCCAAAATGTTGCCTATATTAATTCGAGCGATACAGCTTCAGCTTCACTTTCAGATTAACTCTTACCGTACGTTTCGACTCACTCTGTGCCATGCCGATTTCCGTCATGTACGTTTCGACGCATAGGGCGTCACTCTCAATTTGATTAGTTTGAACCGAAATCAAACCTTATTTTTTTTTACATGTGTTGTATCATCTTATTATTGGATAAATTTAGCGTTTTATTTAATTATCTAAATAAACATTCATACATTATATGTTATGTGTTAGATAAATATGTAGATTAATTCTTAAAACAATGAAAAATGTTGTCTCTGAAATCTCCTCCATTGCATCGATAAAAAGTTTCCGTACGGAAAGAGTTAAGAGAAAAAGAGAAGTATCGAAGGACCAAGGTTAAGAGGATACGAAGGATACAACTGGAATGTGTTTACCATGGGCCTCTTTTAGACCGTCGTTCTGTCTTCAAATGTAATCTCGCATTTTTGCCATGAAGATAATGATGTGAATATAAAATAATATATAATTTGAGACTAACATTAAGAAAATAACACGAACCTGATGACAGCAACGACGCACAGGGAGCAGGCACCAGCTACGACGGTGGAAGAGAACATGAAAGTTTGAAACTTACAAAACCCAGGTAGGGTGAAGATCAACATTTGTGTCATAACGATTATCTCACCTGTGGAAGATACAGTTTATGATTCACTCAATAAATGTTTGCAACACAAATATCTATCTATCTATCTATCTATCTATCTATCTATCTATCTATCTATCTATCTATCTATCTATCTATCTATCTATCTATCTATCTATCTATCTATCTATCTATCTATCTATCTATCTATCTATCTATCTATCTATCTATCTATCTATCTATCTATCTATCTATCTATCTATCTATCTATCTATCTATCTATCTATCTATCTATCTATCTATCTATCTATCTATCTATCTATCTATCTATCTATCTATCTATCTATCTATCTATCTATCTATCTATCTATCTATCTATCTATCTATCTATCTATCTATCTATCTATCTATCTATCTATCTATCTATCTATCTACCTATCTATCTATCTACCTGTCTTTCTCTCTGTCTGTCTATGTGTCTGTCTATGTGTCTGTCTATGTGTCTGTCTATACATTATTTTCTCCGATATGACCAATATGCGATTTCTCAAAGTAATGTTGAAAGATCCGACAGCAGCAAAAAAGATCAAGGAGGACATTCGCAAAGACGTCAACACAAAAAGTGAGGTCCTAAAATATCAGCGTGAAAGAATCGATATTTATCGGGCACATCATGAGAAAATATAAGTCTAAATTCTTTGTTACAGCTGGCAAAATACAGGAAAAAATGAGATCGTGGACGAAAACAGAAGAAACGACCACACGCAGAGAGTCAAAATTGCTACCTTCACACTGGAGTAACACACAAGAAACGTCAAAATAATTCATAAGTAGCTTTATCACATTGTTCCCACACAAACTGAAAGATTCAAACTCATCCCACTTACTTGGAATAGCTACAACGTTAGCCACTAGATCAAAGCTGGCGATGGCAATGATAAGAACATTAGTTGGGTTCAGCCGCACCTTCTTGGAGTAGACCACCAGCACCAGAATGTTGCCTACCAGCCCGACCACTGCAAAGATGACCAGCATAACCACAGCTGGGATAGTAGCCGTGTTGTACATATTCCATACGGGCCAATCGAACTCTTTGACATTCATGCTACTGTTACTCTCCATTTTTCTTGATATCCCTGAGAATAACCATATAACTATTCTTACAGCAAAAGGTAATATCACAGAAAACACAACGTTATAAAGATAATTAGATTTAAAAACAATATATAATTATCATTAATTTGAATAACCCAGAGATAATATTTTTAATCATGCTTTTATAAGATAAGTCTGAAACTTTTGTTTCTATTTTATAGAAATCATCCCATAGAACACGTCACAAATGTGCTATATCGGACAAACAATTGAAAACTGCAAATCCTTCAATGTTCATTGTCTTACTTCCTATTCCACCTTTCTCCAACTTTACCTGCTCTCATATTTTAAAGCCAATCGCAATATCATAAATATATTCCCGCTGTACCTCAGCGATTAATGCAGTGTGGAATTTATTTAAATTATATCTTATAAATTACATGTAGTCAATTTTGAATCATGTGTTCACGCAGCCTTAATAGGGAAACCGGCTTTTCAATTAAATAAGGAGACCATGGTAGATATCGACCATATGAGGTATAATTATGTGGGGCTGGTCGTTGAGAAATATGGGTACTAACACGATATTCCACACATGCCTTTTAAGGCATTTAGTAAAGGCTTTTATTTACCTTGACTTAAACACGATGTTTGAAAAAGCCTACAAAATGTAACGAAGAAGAAATATAAAATACACTCCAACAAACACTGGAGATCTGAGCAGAATGGAACACAATTAACTGTACATCGCGCTTTTGGTTCAAAAAATAATTAGACGGACATACGTAATTTCCGTCTCTTTAAATATCTCAACACTGTTTCAATGAGAACTCCCATACACATAAAACTTACTGAAAAAGTGCGTCTTATATTTCTAAAGACAAACATCTTGCACTTAATTATTCGTGACCGAACAAAATGACGAACTATCACATTTATACTGAATCTATTGCTACATCAGTGATTCAGATGTGGGGTTGCATTGACAAATGGGTAATGACATCAAGATGGACTAAAATGTAAAGAGCTGCGAAGATGCTATAAAGCTAATAATAATAATGACTTTTTTTAACTGTCTATCTAGCATGAACCTCCAGATCAGATAAATATGTAGACAGCAACAACAAAAAATCAGATAGATAGACAGTAAAAAAAAAATCAGATAGATAGACAATTTTGAAAAATCAGATATATAGTAAAAAAAAAAAAAAACTTTGTTTTTAAAAGGAGTGAGAAAGAAGTGGTATGGTAACAGCTTTAGTGAGCAACAAAACAAAAATTGGACATTTCGACAAAGTAGGCCTTCAGCTGGAGGTGGAGCAAATTTCATGTTCTCTCGACCGCTGCAGAAATTGCATTTGGGGACTGATTAATGTCAGCTCTTTAATGCAATTTTCTGCATTAAAGTCAATCTGATGATGAAGTTATAAACCATAACCATAACCATAAACATAAATATACACAAATCTAACAACATCGCTATATTTTAAATATATAAGAAAGGGGGGGGGTGGGGAAAGGTAACTTCCCTGCAGTCCAAAGCTTGGTCAGTCACATACTGAACTAAAATAGGAGGGCGGGCTGACCAACTATATATCTCACTGGCAAGGCAGAAATATTATATACCCTATCTTGTACAAAACTCATATTTTAGAACCCTTTCTTCTTATTTTTTACTTGACTGGTTTGGATTGGTTTGTTAGTCACATACGTAAATGTGTTTACTCTACCACTACTGTCTCCCATTTTTAATTTTTAAAATTTCATTTCATTGGCAAATCAGTGCAAATATTGATACATAAATAAAGTTAGAGCTTTTTTTTTAAAGAAATTTAACGTACTGGTTCTCACCCTAAAGATGTTACTATATCTACTTCTACACTTGTAACGTATCCTCTATTATACCCTTGACGTCTCTAGATGTTACTATATCTACTTCTACACTTGTAACATATCCAATTATATACCCTAGACGTCTCTAGATGTTAATATATCTATTTCTACACTTGTAACATACCCTCTTATTTACCCTTGACGTCTCTAGATGTTATTATATCTACTTCTACACTTGTAACATACCCTCTTATTTACCCTTGGCGTCTCTAGATGTTATTATATCTACTTCTAGACTTGTAACATACTCTCTTATTTACCCTTGGCGTCTCTAGATGTTATTATATCTACTTCTAGACTTGTAACATATCCTACTATCTACCATTGACGTGTTTAGATCGCCTTTGGCTTTGAGTGTCAACTGCAGAATTCCGACATAGGAGCAGCCCTGTACCTAATTGCGAGAGTTGAGATTAAATTATATATTTATATATTGTTACAGTGCTTCTTTTTATGGGAAAAAGTGTTGAACTTCCACACTTTCTACATATCATCTGATATACCACCGCCGTCTCTAGATCGCTTCCTGCTTTTGGTATCTAATACAGAATGACGACTGTTATTATTCATGTAACATGTTCGGACATACTTTTATTATTCCTATAATATGTTCTGACAGACTGTTATTGTCCGTCTAGTACATTCTGACAGACTGTTATTGTCCCTGCCAATTTGTTCTCACAGACTGTTATTGTCCATGTAGTATGTTCTGACAGACTGTTATTGTCAATGTAGTATGTTCTGACAGACTGTTATTGTCAATGTAGTATGTTCTGACAGACTGTTATTGTCCCTGTTGTAAGTTCTGACAGGATGTTATTGTCCATGTAGTATGTCCTGACAGACTGTTAATGTCCTTGTAGTATGTTCTAACATGATGTTATTGTCCTTGTATTATGTTCTGACAAACTGTTACTGTTCCTGTAGTTTGAACTGAATTTCACATAACGATGGGTTGCAGACAACTAATAAAGTTACATACTGTTATTGCACATGTAGCATGTTCTGACACTGTTTTTGCACATATAGCATTTTCTGACATACTGTTTTTGCACATGTAGCATGTTCTGACATACTGTTTTTGCACATGTGGCATGTTCTGGCATACTGTTTTTGCACATGTGGCATGTTCTGACATACTATTTTTGCACATGTGGCATGTTCTGACATACTGTTATTGTACATGTGGCATTTTCTGACATACTGTTTTTGCACATGTGGTGTGTTCTGACATACTGTTTTTGCACATGTGGCATGTTCTGACATACTGTTATTGTACATGTGGCATGTTCTGACGTACTGTTTTTGCACATGTGGCATGTTCTGACATACTGTTATTGTACATGTGGCATGTTCTGACGTACTGTTTTTGCACATGTGGCATGTTCTGACATACTATTTTTGCACATGTGGCATGTTCTGACATACTGTTATTGTACATGTAACATGTTCAAACATACTGTTATTGTACATGTGCATGTTCTGATAGACTATTAAGCTACATGTAGTATGTTCTGACAGATTATTATGCTACATGTAGTATGTTCTGACAGACTATTAAGCTACATGTAGTATGTTCTGACAGATTATTATGCTACATGTAGTATGTTCTGACAGATTATTATGCTACATGTAGTATGTTCTGACAGACTATTAAGCTACATGTAGTATGTTCTGACAGACTATTAAGCTACATGTAGTATGTTCTGACAGACTATTAAGCTACATGTAGTATGTTCTGACAGATTATTATGCTACATGTAGTATGTTCTGACAGACTATTAAGCTACATGTAGTATGTTCTAAAGTCCACATAACGGTGGGCGGCAGACAACTAAAACAAATTAAGGAATTTAAAAACTGTGGAAGTCTGGTGGCAAAAGACAATTCACGAACAGCAGAAATAGACTGAAGATGCAACAAATCTTGTCAAATCATTGGACAGCTATCACCACTATTGTCCAACAAGGAAATAAATTTACAGACAAAACGGGTACTCTACAACACAACTAACATTCAACTTCTTGCTACCAGTGCCAGTCCTGCACTTAGACTGAAGAACAATCAGAAAAATAACCACAACCGAGATTAAATGTGTTAGACAAAGGACAGGAAACACACATGAGATAAGAGATTAAATGTGTTAGACAAAGGACAGGAAACACACATGAGATAAGAGATTAAATGTGTTAGACAAATGACAGGAAACACACAAGAGATAAGAGATTAAATGTGTTAGACAAATGACAGGAAACACACATGAGATAAGAGATTAAATGTGTTAGACAAATGACAGGAAACACACATGAGATAAGAGATTAAAAGTTAAAATTGAGTAAAAAGCTAGCAACAATTCCCGTCATTGACCACATGAAAGAAACCTCCTATAAAAACATCCCATTTCTAGGGTCTGCGGTGAGAACTTTCAGGAGAATAAAGGCCACTTCTCCAGCGCAGTCGCCACGGTGTGTTTGACCTTTTTTTTTTTACATCAGATCGGAAAAAAATAATCGTGACGCCCTCTCGTAATCAAACCCCTTGATCTTCTGGTTTGCACAATTCCACGTTATCGACACAACCACACAGCTTACAAGGGGATTTAACCCAAATAATATAATTATTCAATTCAGTTCTCTTAGATTGTCTCCCCTGGGTTATATTTAGACTTTCCCAACAGAAGAGCTGGAGATTACAAATGAACAGAAATCTAATTCTTTGTTTTAGGGTCAACATGGCTGATCTAGGACAATGGCCTTTGACACTAGGATCTCCTTCATGATAACACACGGAGATCTCATTTCAATACACGAGATTCGAAGTACTGGTCAGGTCAGTTTGAAAATAATTGTTAGAATTTTACTTTTCTTTCTTTTTTATGTTATTTTTCCCCGGAGGCGGCATACCACCTATCACTTTTTGTTTAAATTCTTCACAGCAAATAGCTTTAGAGTCACGTGCAGATATTTTCCACGACAACATTTTTCTGACTTTTTTAAATTTAGGGTCAGGTGCTCAAAATAATTTACCTTGTTGTCCTTGTTAGATAGGGCTAAGTATTTCAACTCACCAACTTGATAAAGAAAGGGCATTTTAATAATCATATCGCCCCAGGTGTGCCTCTAACATTGCACATTATGATTATGGGATGACAATAAGCTAAACTCAAAGCTACAGTTATTCCTAGACTATCTGTTGCTATCTACATTAAAAAGTGGGGGGAGGTTGGCGATCTACGGCTTTGATGGCCCTTTGTCGCACATCTCCACTAGTCCCAGTCAGAACGTTTCAGCCTACATGCCTTCATGTCTATGTCCCAAGTCTCCACTGGTCCCAGTCAGATCGTTTCAGCCTACATGCCTTCATGTCTATGTCCCAAGTCTCCACTAGTCCCAGTCAGATCATTTCAACCTACATGCCTTCATGTCTATGTCCCAAGTCTCCATTAGTCCCAGTCAGATCGTTTCAGCCTACATGCCTTCATGTCCATGTCGCAAGTCTATAATATTCTGAAATGTATATGTAACCCAATCTGTCGCTTATATTTGTTTAGTATTATATTGTTTTCCTTGAATGTGCCTGTTAGGATGTCTATGTCATGACGTGCTTTCACTTTCTTAATTGCGTATTTTAAATCTTTCGTAGCAAACATTACCGATCATGTTCTTTTAGTGAAAAAATGTGTATCTCGCCCATGCTTTAAAATATGCGGAATATGGTGTAAGTGTCTCTATATTTATTGCAATGATAGAACGACAACGCAACTATCTGAAGTGGTCGACATCACGCAGGTCAGACACACTTTCCCATTATAAAAATGATACATATTTAGTGATTTGTTTGTCAATGAATACTTACTTGGCTTCTGATTGTAACTTCAGTTAAAAGGTTTCACAATTCTCTGTTCAGTGTATCGTAACAGTTCTGTTGTTGACAGTTTCCTGTGCCATGACATCAAGCTATCTAATATTCTCGCTCTTTGTCGTCCGCGATCTCTCTTTCTCTGTATTTTGCTTGCTGTAACCAAGTATTACAACTTACCTCTTCTCATGATGTGCCCGAAATTAATCGTTTCTTTCTGCTGATATTTTTTAGGAGCTCACTTTTCGTGATGGCCTCACTGGCAATATCCTCATTGGTCTTTTTTGCTGCTCAGATAACTTTCAACATACTTATGAGAAATCACATCTCTGTGGCCTCTAATAGTCTTATCATTTCTTGGTTTCTTTACTCTCTATGATTTGCTTCCATAGGTCAGAATTGGAATAGTGAATCCTTAAATTTATCTTGTCTTGAACCAGATATTTGAATAAGCCCACAAACAGTAAAAATAAATGAAGAAATGTGAAAAACACCCCATCCAAAACTGGAAATCTGAGCAGAAAGTAACAAAATTAATTACACACCACATTTTTGATTCACAAATTAGAAAGACGCACAATCGGAGGTTCCGCTCCTGTAAACCATCTGCTATTGGACATGACACCTCCTTTTTGTTGACTTTTTCTTTAGGGCTGGGTACTCAAAATAATTTACCGTGTTGTCCGGGTTAGATAGGGCTAGGTAGTTATTAAACTCACATACGATATACAGAAAGGTCACTTAATGAATTATTTTGCCCCAGTTATGGTTCTAACATGGCACCTCATGATTGTGGAATGACAACACGCTGACGTCAACGCTACAACTGTTCCTAGACCATATTGTTATGTCTACATTGGAAGGGGAAGGGGCGAATTGGCTGTCTATAGCCTTAATGGGGACACGCTGTTATACGTTCTTCTGTCATCTTTTGACGTAGACAATCCACTTTAAGCTATGTCTGTCTCTACCACGACCACCGTGTTTTTATCCCTTTTTAAGCAGACACTCAGTACGTTATTGTGACCATTTAAGTGTTTCTAAAAGTTCATTTCTCTTGTTCCGTTTTAAATACTTCTGTCCCTATTTTTAGCTGTTTTTCTGAACTTTATTTAACTTATCTACTCTTTTCATCCAATTCTTCACAATCTTCTATAAAACCACATTTAAGAGCCCTAATAATTTGATCTGCTTTGTTAATTGTTGTCCATGTTTCTGTCCAATACAATAATATTGATATTCTTATTGTTCGGCCTCAAAATAACCAGATCGAGATAAAGGGAAACAACCGATATAGCATATGGCTATGCAAACAATATAGCTAGATATGTACATGACTAGAACCAACTGTGGATAAGTAAATTCTCAAGAGAGAATAATTTGAAAAAGAACAGTGTGAAGTAAATATAAATCTATTATATTTGATGGGCGGAGCTGAAAAACCGGGCCTCAAGAGTACCCATCTGGTCTTTTTTGACCGAAAATATAATAATGATAAGGGTTCCCGTCCTGCCTTGGATTCAGTATGTGAGGACTGTTATGTTAGTTTCCATGTATGACGATGTCCAGCAGCACATTTTATAAGGGAGGTGGTCAGTATCACGCCAGACCGCACTATGTTTCGGCATTAATAATAATATTATTTGACTCAAGTCATTCACTCAAACTGTCTGCTATCTTTATTCTCTGTTTCCTCTTTCTTTTCTAACCTAACTTTTTTTTGGTCACAAAATATGTCAGTTTTTTCCCTTTCCTTACATGGGACACAAACCGATAAATTTTTTCTTTCTAGATTTTTCTGTTTCAATTACCTTCCGTTGACATCTAGCAGAACTTTGTAGCTGCTATAGTCCGGTGGGATTCTTAACACACTTCTTCAAAGCCACATTTCTGTAGCCTCTAACGATTTCTTGTTTGATGTCCAAATGTCCAGCTTCTGCTTCCATAATTCTATATGGCAAGACTGCCTCCACATGACGCTGAAGAACTCTATTTTCTTATTTCTGTTGGCAACAAAGGATAACCTACTATGTACATGACAATTGGGAACACAACATTTCTCTGATCTTTTCTGTAGTTCATCTTTGTATCCAACACTTGAAATTAACAATCTTTCTAGGTATTGTGTAGATCACCTCTATATCCAACATCTGAAGTTAACAATGTTTCTAGGTATTGTGTAGATCACCTCTATATCCAACATCTGAAGTTAATAATGTTTCTAGGTATTGTGTAGATCACCTCTATATCCAACATCTGAAGTTAACAATGTTTCTAGGTATTGTGTAGATCACCTCTATATCCAACATCTGAAGTTAACATTGGGTCCAGTTATTGTGTAGTTCACCTCTATTGCCACAATCTGAAGTTAACATTGTTTCTAGATATTTGATGTTTTAACATCGTCCCTTTCACTTTCAGTTTTTAATTGAGAGAAGTTTCTCCCCTCTGTTTCTACACATTTACTTCCCCTCCTTTTCTTTGCGAGCTTAAGTCTTCAATTTAGCCTGACATGGCTATAATACAAGAAGTTCTCTAAACATTATTTTTATTGATGACAATTAAGACATTAGAAGAAAGAGAAGCTACATTGATTACACTTTCACCCTAAGAATGACATTAGAAGAACAAAAGAGAAACCACTTCAGAAGGCCATTAGACAGCAGCCATAGGGACTTATTGTGGAACATACTGACACAAACTGGAGTAGCACAACACAACTATTGGAATGATCAAAGATCTGTACGACGTCTCTTCTTGTACAGTTCTCACAGAGACAGGACTGAGTGGATGCTTCCTGATTGATACCGGAGTGAAACAAGCAGGTATTTATCTCCCTTGTTGTTTGGAATTGTCATCGACATCGTTATGTAGAAATGTTGTACAGGTAAACAAGGCATCGGATGGACACTTGGAGCTCAATTGGAGGACCTTGATTTATGTGGACGACATGGTTCCTATCAATAACAACGTGAACATGATGCAAGAAAGAACAAATGCCATGTCATCAATGGCTAGGAAAACAGAACTTGGGATCAAGCGAGAAATAACAAACATTACGTTTTAAACAAGCAAACCTGCCAAGAGGAAGACAATATACATTTAAGGAAACGCCGTGGCAGCGATATCCCGTGTATATCTTGGAAGCTGCATAGATCAAATAGCAGACACAAAGACAGAATTTATAATCAGAATAGCAAAGACAGCAATGCCTTTAGAAACTTTGTTAAAATATGTAAATATTATTTTCTAAAGACAATTACAAAGCTCAGATTTGGAAATGAAATGTATTATCCAATCTGACTAATACCTGCACAAGATTGGAAAAAAATAGAGGAATGGAAAATAAATGAATGCGTTTGAAACAAATGTCTGTGGAACGTGCTTCAGATATATTGCAATGAATTCAAGAATTGTTTAAAAATATGAGAAAGTACAAAACAGCCAGTATTATCATCTGCAATCAAGAAAATAAGTTAGACATGTATAGGCCAAGAGATGATACGAGACAACAAGAGATACTGAAATCATGCATCAAATGGCAAGCAGAGGATACAAGAAACAGATGATACAATAAGCAGAGGATACAATAAACAGAGGATACAATAAACAGAGGACACAAGAAACAGAGGATACAAGAAACAGAGGATACAATAAACAGAGGATACAATAAACAGAGGATACAATAAACAGAGGATACAAGAAACAGAGGATACAATAAACAGAGGATACAAGAAACAGAAGATACAATAAACAAAGGATACAATAAACAGAGGATACAATAAACAGAGGATACAAGAAACAGAGGATACAAGAAACAGAGGATACAATAAACAGAGGATACAAGAAACAGAGGCCGAACTAGATAATTGAGAACACTGAGGTGGGAGATGACAGCAGCAGGCAACAGATCCCTTCAGAAGGTTGAGTGACCTGCACAGAACAGGGGCGAGAGGAGAGATATAATATATGTCATGTGTGGAGAGATATAATATAAGTCATGTGTGGAGAGATATAATATAAGTCATGTGTGGAGAGATATAATAAGTGTCATGTGTGGAGAGATATAATATAAGTCATGTGTGGAGAGATATAATAAGTGTCATGTGTGGAGAGATATAATATGTGTCATGTGTGGAGAGATATAATATATGTCATGTGTGGAGAGATATAATATATGTCATGTGTGGAGAGATATAATAAGTGTCATGTGTGGAGAGATATAATATGTGTCATGTGTGGAGAGATATAATATATGTCATGTGTGGAGAGATATAATAAGTGTCATGTATGGAGAGATATAATATGTGTCATGTGTGGAGAGATATAATATATGTCATGTGTGGAGAGATATAATAAGTGTCATGTGTGGAGAGATATAATATTTTTCATGTGTGGAGAGATATAATATATGTCATGTGTGGAGAGATATAAAAAGTGTCATGTGTGGAGAGATATAATATATGTCAAGTGTAAGTTAAGATAGATAGATAGATAGATAGATAGATAGATAGATAGATATATAGATAGATAGATATATAGATAGATAGATAGATAGATAGATAGATAGATAGATAGATAGATAGATAGATAGATAGATAGATAGATAGATAGATAGATAGATAGATAGATAGATAGATAGATAGATAGATAGATAGATAGATAGATAGATAGATAGATAGATAGATAGATAGATAGATAGATAGATAGATAGATAGATAGATAGATAGATAGATAGATAGATAGATAGATAGATAGATAGATAGATGGATAGATAGATGGATGGATGGATGGATGGATGGATGGATGGATGGATGGATGGATGGATGGATGGATGGATGGATGGATGGATGGATGGATGGATGGATGGATGGATGGATGGATGGATGGATGGATGGATGGATGGATAGATAGATAGATAGAAACAATTTAAAATTCAATATATGTTGATAGAAATCAGTTAACAAATTTTCGCCGATGAAGCAGGGCGACATACCTCAATGTTCCTCTTTGTAAAGTCCAATTTAGTGAATGCGACCTTCCTCTGTCAAGAGTTGATATTCGGTTTATGTCAACACATTGAGTGCTGTTCCAAGACCATCGTTGGAATTGTTTGACGCCAATTATTTACATGTTACAACTCATTAATATGGACTGCTCTGAAAAGTCAACCGAAGTTTTCAATTTAGAGATTTTGCATCATCTTTTCGTGCGTTATCGGCTGAATTTATTAGAGTAATCGGGATTTTATGGGCGCAGCCATTGTTATGTGTGCCACATATTACATATTATATTACACTAAAACGGCCGTACGCTAATAGTGAAAGGCGAAATGAAGTTTCGTTCATGACTTTGCAGCACCGGGGTGACTCTAGGAGGTTCATAATCACAGTCTGTTGTTTGATGTGTGACGGGGATAATCCGACAACTAACTGTGCTTCCTATGTTCGGATTTGGAGTCAAAATGATGTCCTAACAGGCGCTATAAAAAAAAAAAATATGAGGATCATCATTTTCAGGAGGCCGTGGACTTCCGGTCAATATAGTGGATAGGCGGCAGGAACTATTAAAGGCTATGTCTGTAAAGTGTTAGTTATTGCAGTTTCCTCATTTTAAGTCCGGCTTGTTGCAGAAGCTGCTAAGTTAAGCGTTCTGTACACACTGTGAGCAGTGCGTTTCATCTGTTTTGATTGTGTTTCGATATTCCGATTGTTTACAATGAATGATGATATCGTATGGTGGAAAAAAATGGCTATGTTCACTTTCGGCGTGTGCTGAGACTGCTATGATGAGGACTACATCTACCTTTCTTTGTTTGGGAGATGAGATAGTAATTCGGATGATTCCACTTGCTCGGGCGGTTGAGTAATGATGAATTTTAATTCGTTTGCCGTGATACCGGGGTCTTCAATAACCATAACCGTAACCAGTGATCATCAGTTGAACCGTTTCTCTGCTCTAATTAACCTTATTTTGTTAAAGGAAATAGTCAGGCACGATAAGTTAAGACAGAACATAAAATTAACACCATGCCCATGTACAAGACACATACACGAGTTATGAAACAAAAGTTTGTTGGAGATATCATCCACAAATTATACACAGGAAATGGATGCTGGTCATGAGTGCCAATATATTTGAGAGACAGTAAAGCTCATTTAACTAGGAACGGAAAAACACGCAACACTTGTCATGACGTAATTGAGAAAGTATCACGTGTCCTAGTCACATGACAATATTACACTGCACATACGTCACGTAAGTTTTCTTGTTTACTAATCTCAAAATGTAATCACATAGAACTGTTGGAAACAACATAATTTACTTTTATATCAGAAACACAAATACGTAACATAGATAATCTCATTTGTATGTCATGAGACAGTATCTAGTAGTTTGCAAAATTGATTATGTATCTTATGTTTTATAGAGACAAATCATTCTTACAAATACACGGACTTACAATTTATATATTCTATCACACAGCAACCATTATTAAATGAGCTCAAATACACACACATACGCAAGTGTAACACACAACAGTTTTATTGTCAACACGTCATGTAACATCGTATGGAGTATATAAACACTCACACGCAATGGCAAACTTAAACTATCTAACCTCCTTCCACAAAAGAACAATAACAAATAATACACACACTCTCTCACTTACACACACACACACACTCACCTACACACACACAGATGCCTTCTTGACCTGCAGGTCAGAATTTTGAAGCATTCCCTCCTAAAGTTGAGATCACACAAACTGTAGACGATGGGATTCACCGCGCTGTTCAGGTAGTACAACCTGCCGAAGATGTTGATAGCAATCAGCTCTGCTATGTTGGCCTCTAAGAAAGGGGTCGATATGAGGTGCAGGGCCACAAATGGAACAAATCCCAAAGCAAAGATGGCGCAGATGATAATCAACATGGTCGTCACCCTGCCTAATGGTCGACGTTTTGTGATCTTCTTTGCTGTGGTCTGTAACTTTGAAGTTGTTTTGTTGGTTCCAGATGCGTTCTTCTCGTGAACGTCCTTTGATGATATTTTTAAGTTTTCATTTGTATGTTTGTGATCTTTAGAAACAGCCATATTATTAGATCTTGTGTGACTTCTGTCTCCACTTCTGGTCGCCTCAAATCGTTGAATAGCTTCATCACTCCAACATTCGACCGGAAGATCTGCCGGACACAAACAAAGAATCTGACTGTCGTTTGCTCCAGCCCGCACGTTTTCTGTTTCTCTTGTATTTCTTGTGTCCAAGTCTGTCTTTGTTGATTCCCTTGTTTTATCCTCTGTTGCTGTATCTGATGAAGTGGTGCAGTTCTTGATTTTCATTGAAGATGATGTTTCTGCTTCAGGATTCTCGTTTTCCTTATCCCCTTTACAGCAGTCAAGAATGTGAACATTCGCTGGTAGGTAACTCCCTGACTTGACTCGACTGGACCAGCTCACAGATGGAGGTTTGACTTGTTTCTCCACAGACACGATCCGTTCATTATCTGAAGACGCTAATCCTTTGGGAGAAGAATATATATTTTTCTGTGTTGCTGTGACCTCTCCAGAGACTCCATGACGCTTGCTATGTTTATATACAGTGACGCCGATTAATATGTACAAAACAAATATGGTCACGATAAAGAACACGAAGAGAATGATGATAAGTTTATTGTGTACTTTGCGCCAGATTGTGATCATGTATTCATATGATAAGGTGCACATGCGGATGTGAATGTTCTTGTACATGAAATTCGTGGGATATAAGTCGAAAAAGATGATGTAGGGGAACGAGATAATGATGGCGACGAATATAGTGGCGATGTTGGCGATGATGGCGTGTTTGTTTGTGAACTGCCAGCCGTGTGGTCGACACACCTTGCGGTACCTGTGGAGGGGAAATAGAAGACGTGAAGGGTTTGGTCTGAAAGAATTTAAGATGATAATAGACAGGTGAGTTTAGCTATCATGGATGGGTACATTGTGGTAGTTGTGGTATCATTGTAGAATATACATTTGGTTTATTACAGCTCGGATAAGTTGAATCTAGCAAAGACGAGACAAGTGAAATAAAGTGTTCAAAATGTGATATTAACATGGTGCAAAATCAATGACGTATGGTGTTGCAAACCGAAGAAAAAGGTATACCATATATGGGGTGTATGGTAGAGAAAAGAGATGAGTGCAGTTTCCAGACAGTAGTTAGAAAAACCTGTTTAATAAATTTATTAAGTTAGTCCTCAACAACTTCGAAATAATCCCATCGAGATCACAAACAGGGAGCCCAGTGCTATCTACCAAGGTTAAAAAGCCCAGTGCTATCTACCATTGTTAGGGAGCCCAGTGCTATCTACCAAGGTTAAGGAGTCCAGTGCTATCTACCAAGGTTAGGGAGCCCGGTGTTATTTACCAAGGTTAGGGAGCCCAGTGCTATCTACCAAGGTTAGGGAGCCCGGTGCTATTTACCAAGGTTAGGGAGCCCAGTGCTATCTACCAAGGTTAGGGAGCCCAGTGCTATCTACCAAGATTAGGGAGCCCGGTGCTATCTACCAAGATTAGGGAGCCCTGTGCTATCTACCAAGGTTACGGAGCCCGGTGCTATCTACCAAGATTAGGGAAACCGGTGCTATCTACCAAGCTTAGGGAGCCCAGTGCTATCTATCAAGATTAGGGAGCCCGGTGCTATCTACCAAGGTTAGGGAGCCCGGTGCTATCTACCAAGGTTAGGGAACCCGGTGCTATCTACCAAGATTAGGGAGCCCGGTGATATCTACCAAGATTAGGGAGCCCGGTGCTATCTACCAAGGTTATGAAGCCCGGTGCTATCTACCAAGATTAAGGAGCCCGGTGCTGTCTACAAAGGTTAGGGAACCCGGTGTTATCTACCAAGATTAGGGAGCCCGGTGATATCTACCAAGGTTAGGGAGCCCGGTGATATCTACCAAGATTAGGGAGCCCGGTGCTATCTACCAAGGTTAGGGAGCCCAGTGCTATCTATCAAGATTAGGCAGCCCAGTGCTATCTACCAAGATTAGGGAGCCCGGTGCTATCTACCAAGGTTAGGGAGCCCAGTGCTATCTACCAAGGTTAGGGAGCCCGGTGCTATCTACCAAGGTTAGGGAGCCCGGTGCTATCTACCACGGTTAGGGAGCCCGGTGCTATCTACCAAGGTTAGGGAACTCGGTGCTATCTACCAAGGTTAGGGAACCCGGTGCTATCTACCAAGGTTAGGGAGCCCGGTGCTATCTACCAAGGTTAGGGAGCCCGGTGCTATCTACCAAGGTTAGGGAGCCCGGTGCTATCTAC
>JAVIAB010000101.1:7010208-7067708 GCA_032433765.1 Megaustenia siamemsis | reverse complement strand
CCCTGAAAATAACCATATAAATATTCTTACAGCAAAAGGTAATATCACAGAAAACACAACGTTATAAAGATAATTAGATTTAAAAAGAATATATAATTATCATTAATTTGAATAACCCAGAGATCATATTTATAAACATACTTTTATAAGATGAGTCTGAAACTGTTTTTTTTTTTTTGTATTTACTATAAAATATCCCATAGAACACGTCACAAATGTGCTATATCGGACAAACAATTGAAAACGGCAAATCCTTCAATGTTCATTGTCTTACTTCCTATTCCACTTTTTCTCCAACTTTACCTGCTCTCATATTTTAAAGCCAATCGCAATATCATAAATATATTCCCGCTGTACCTCAGCGATTAATGCAGTGTGGAATTTATTTAAATTATATCTTATAAATTACATGTAGTCAATTTTGAATCATGTGTTCACGCAGCCTTAATAGGGAAACCGGCTTTTCAATTAAATAAGGAGACCATGGTATGGTATCGACCATATGAGGTATAATTATGTGGGGCTGGTCGTTGAGAAATATGGGCACTAACACGATATTCCACGGCGGCCTCAAGGCATTTAGTAAAGGCTTTTATTTACCTTGTCTTAAATGCGATGTTTGAAATAGCTCATAAACAGCCACGAAGAAGAAATATAAAATACACTCCAACAAACACTGGAGATCTGAGCAGAAAATAATAAAACTAACTGTACAGCGCGCTTTTATCTAAAACAATAATTAGACGGACCTACGTAATTTCCGTCTTTTTAAATATCTCAACACTGTTTTAATGAGAACTCCCATACACATAACACTTACTGAAAAAGTGCGTCTTATATTTCTAAAGACAAACATCTTACACTTAATTATTTGTGACCGAACTAAATGACGAACTATCACATTTATACTGAATCTATTGCTACATCTGTCATTCAGCTGTTGGGCTGAATTGACAAAAGAGTAGAGACATCAAGATGGAAAAAGATCCAAAGAGTTAAGAAGATGCTGTAAAACTAATGATAATAATGACTTTTTTTATAAGAGTGAGAAAGAAGTGGTAGGGTAACATGCTTAGTGAGAGTAACACAAGAAAAGTTGACTTTTCGGCCAAGTTGGCCTTCACCTGGAGAAGGAACGAAGTTCATGTTCTCTCGACCGCTGCAGAAATTGTATTTGGGGACTAATTAATTTCGGCTCTTTAATTCAATTTTGTGAGTTAAAGTTAACCTGATGATCGAGTTAACAAATTCTCGCCGATGATACTGAGTCGTACACACCTCAATGTTTCTCTTTGTCAAGTCCAGTATTTGTGAATGCGACATTCTCCTGTCTAGAGTTGATATGCGGTTTACGTCAACACATTTAGTGCTATTCCAAGGCCGTCATTAAAATTGTTTGACCCCAATTATTTACATGTTACGACTCATTAATATAGACTGCTCTGCCAAGTCAACCACTGTGGTGGTTTCACTTTAGAGATTTTGCATCATCTTTTCGTGCGTTGTTGACAGTATTTATTAGAGTAATCGAGATTTTATGGGCGCAGCCATTGTTGTGTGTGCAACATCTTCACAATGGCTGATTGAATATCCCTAAAATTTGGTAATATTACACAGGCACGGGCAGTTGAGCAATTATGGATTTTAATTCGTTTTCCGTGATACCAGAACTTTCCATTATCATACACAAAACTAACAACATGGCTATATGTTAGGTATATAAGAACGAAAAAAACAAGGTAACTTCCCTGCTGTCCAAAGCTTGGTCAGCCACTGACTGAACTAAAATAGGGGCGGGCTGAACAACTATACATCTCACTGGCCAGGCAGAAATCTTATATATCCTATCTTGTACAAAACTCATACTTTTACAACCATTTCTTATTATTTCTTACCTGACTGCCTGTTGACCCATCTGAAGGGCTATTTGTCCGAAACGGCAACTTTTATTTTGTTACTGACCTACGTAAATCTTTTAACATACCACTTATTTCTCACTTTTAAAATTTCATTTCATTGACAAATCAGTGCAAATATTGATACATAAATAAAGTCAGAGATTTTCTTTTTTAGAAAAATAACGTACTGGTTCTCACCCTGTAGATGTTACTATATCTACATCTACACTTGTAACACATCCACTTATATATCCTTGGCGTCTCTAGATGTTACTATATCTAGATCTACACTTGTACACATCCCCTTATATATCCTTGACGTCTCTAGATGTTACCATATCTACTTTTACACTTATAACACATCCTCTTATATACCCTTGACTTCCCTATTTGTTACTATATCTACTTCTACACTTGTAATACATGTACATCCTTTTATATACCCTTGGCGTCTCTAGATGTTACTATATCTACTTTTACACTTGTAACATATCCTCTTATATACCCTTGGCGTCTCTAGATGTTACTATATCTACTTTTACACTTGTAACATATCCTCATATATACCTTGGCGTCTCTAGATGTTACTATATCTACTTTTACACTTGTAACATATCCTCTTATATACCCTTGGCGTCTCTAGATGTTACTATATCTACTTCTACACTTGTAACATATCCTCTTATATACCCTTGACGTCTCTAGATAGCTTTGGCTTTGAGTGTCAACTGTACATGATTGCAAAAGTTGAGAGTAAATTATATATCTAGATATTGTTACAGTGCTCTTTCTTCTAGGAAAAGGTGTCGTTACTCATCGAGAACATTTTACATCAACTTCCACACTGTCAACATATCCTCTGTGATATACCACCGCCGTCTGTAGATCGCTTCTTGTTTTTGGTGTCAAATGTCAGAATGACGACTGTTATTGTTCATGAAACATGTTCTGACACACTGTTATTGTTCCTGTAGTAATTTCTGAGAGACCGATGTTGTCCCTATAGTATGTTCTCACAGACCGATGTTGTCCCTATAGTATGTTCTCACAGACTGATGTTGTCTCTATAGTATGTTCTCACAGACCGATGTTGTCCCTATAGTATGTTCTCACAGACCGATGTTGTCCCTATAGTATGTTCTCACAGACCGATGTTGTTCCTATAGTATGTTCTCACAGACCCTTATTGTCCATGTAGTATGTTCTCACAGACCGATGTTGTCCCTATAGTATGTTCTCACAGACCGATGTTGTTCCTATAGTATGTTCTCACAGACCCTTATTGTCCATGTAGTATGTTCTCACAGACCGATGTTGTCCCTATAGTATGTTCTCACAGACCGTTATTGTCCATGTAGTATGTTCTCACAGACCGATGTTGCCCCTATAGTATGTTCTCACAGACCGTTATTGTCCATGTGATATGTTCTCACAGACCGATGTTGTCCCTATAGTATGTTCTCACAGACCGTTATTGTCCATGTGGTATGTTCTCACAGACCGATGTTGTCCCTATAGTATGTTCTCACAGACCGTTATTGTACATGTAGTAAGTTCTGACTGACTTTTATTGTCCCAGTATTAAGTTCTGACATACTTTTTTTGTCCCAGTAGTAAGTTCTGACAGGCTGTTATTGTCCAGTAGTAAGTTCTGACAGACTTTTATTGTCCAGTAGTAAGTTCTGACCGACTTTTATTGTCCCAGTAGTAAGTTCTGACAGACTTTTATTGACCCAGTGGTAAGTTCTGACAGACTTTTATTGACCCAGTGGTAAGTTCTGACAGACTTTTATTGACCCAGTAGTAAGTTCTGACCGACTTTTATTGTCCCAGTAGTAAGTTCTGACAGACTTTTATTGACCCAGTGGTAAGTTCTGACAGACTTTTAATGTCCCAGTAGTAAGTTCTGACAGACTTTTATTGTCCCAGTAGTAAGTTCTGACAGGCTGTTGTTGTCCCAGTAGTAAGTTCTGACAGACTTTTATTGTCCATGTAGTAAGTTCTGACAGGCTGTTATTGACCCAGTAGTAAGTTCTGACAGACTTTTATTGTCCCAGTAGTAATTTCTGACAGACTTTTATTGTCCCAGTAGTAAGTTCTGACAGACTGTTATTGTAGCTGTAGATTTGTTCTGACAGACTGTTATTGTAGCTGTAGATTTGTTCTGACAGACTGTTATTGTCCCTGTATTATGTTCTTAAGAAAATAACCACAACCGAGATTAAATGTGTTAGACAAATGGCAGGAAACAGCCTAAGAGATAAGAAATTAAAAGTTAAAACTGAGAGAAAAGCTAGCAATAATTCCAGTTATTGATAACATCAAGAAACCTCAGATAACAACAACCAATTTCTTGGGTCTATGGAAACAAAATGTGTAGGAGAATAAAGGATGCCTGTACAACGCAGACGCCACTATGTGTTTAA
Source organism: Megaustenia siamemsis (assembly GCA_032433765.1). NCBI lineage: Eukaryota > Metazoa > Mollusca > Gastropoda > Stylommatophora > Ariophantidae > Megaustenia > Megaustenia siamemsis. The sequence continues at coordinate 7,063,384 of JAVIAB010000101.1, read as the reverse complement.
GTTTTTTTTTTTTTACATCAGACAGGAAAAAAATAATCGTTACACTCTATCGTAATCAAACCCCTTTTCTTCTGGTTTGTAGAAAGCCACGTTATCCTCACAACCACACAGCTTACAAGGGGATTTAACCCAAATAATATAGTTATTCGATTCAGTTCTGTTAGATTGTCTCCCCTTGGTTATATTTTAGACTTTACCAACAGAAGAGCTGGAGATTAGAAATGAACAGAAATCTAATTCTTTGTTTTAGGGTCAACATGGCTGACCTTGGACAATGCCGTTTGACACTAGGATCTCCTTCATGACAGCACACGGAGATCCCATCCCAATACACGAATTCGTAGCACTGGTCAAGTCAGTTTGGAAATAATTGTAGAATTTAACTTTTCTTTTTTTTTTTCCATTTTTTCCCCGGGAAGCAGCATAGAACCTGTCATTTTGTTTTTTAAATTTTCACGAGCAAAAACTTTTTAGTCACACGCTGATATTTTCCACGACATCTCCTTGTTGATGACTTTTTTTCTTTACGGCTAAGTGCTGAAATTAATTTACCATTTTGTCCGTGTTAGACAGGGCTAGGTACTTCAACTCACATACCTTATAAAAAAAGGTAACTTTAAAAATCATATCGCCCCCGTTATGCCTCTTTCATGGCACATCATGATTATGGGATTACAACACGCTAAAACACAACGCTACAGCCGTTCCTATATAGACCATGTGTTGCTATCTACGTTAAAAAAAAATGTGTGTATGGGGGGTGGGGGGGGAGGTTTGGATGTTGGCTATCTACGACTGTGATAGCACACTCTGTTATACCTTCTAAAATCCAACTTTTGACGTCGACAGTTCTCTTTAATCTTTGTCTATCTCTGCCACGTTCACCATGTAGTTTCCCCTTTCAAGCCGACACTCAGTAAATTATTGTGGCCATTTAAGTGTCTCTTTAAATTCATTTCTCTTGTTCTGTTTTAAATACTTACGTCCCCATTTTTCAGCTGTTCTTTTTTTTCTGAACGTTATTTATTGTTTTCTTATCTTTCAACCTAATTATCCACAACCGTATGTAGAACCATATTTTAAGAGCTCTAATATTTCACTTGAAAAATCTGAGTTCAAGATCGCTCATCTTCTCTTTCTGGATTAAATATAATAATGTTTAGGGTTCCCATCTTGCCTTCCATTCACTCTGTGAGGAATGTTGTGTTTTGACATGCTAACATGCCCGAGTACATCAAACTAGACCACCAACATGAACACATTAAACTAAACCACCAACATGAACACATCAAACTAAACTACCAACGTGAACACATCAAAATAAACCACCAACATGAAAACATCAAACAAAATCACCAACATGAACACATCAAACTAAACCACCAACAAGGACACATCAAACTAAACCACCAACATGAACACATCAAACTAAACTACCAACATGAAACACATCAAACTAAACCACCAACATGAAAACATCAAACTAAACACCAACATGAATACATCAATTTAACTACCAACATGAACACATCAAACTAAACTACCAACATGAACACATCAAACTAAACTACCAACATGAACACATCAAACTAAACCACCAACATGAACACATCAAACTAAACCACCAACATGAAACATCAATTTAACTACCAACATGAACACATCAAACTAGACCACCAACATGAACACATCAAACTAAACCACCAACATGAAAACATCAAACTAAACCACCAACATGAAAACATCAAACAAAATCACCAACATGAACACATCAAACTAAACCACCAACATGAATACATCAAACTAAACCACCAAAATGAACGCATCAAATTAAACAACCAGCGTGAACGCATCAAATTAAACCACCAACATGAACACATCAAATTAAACCACCAACGTGAATAAATCAAACTAAACCACCAAAATGAACACATCAAATTAAACAACCAGCGTGAACGCATCAAATTAAACCACCAAAATGAACGCATCAAATTAAACCACCAACGTGAATAAATCAAACTAAACCACCAACATGAACACATCAAACTAAACCACCAACATGAACACATCAAACTAAACCACCAACATGAAAACATCAAACAAAATCACCAACATGAACACATCAAACTAAACCACCAACATGAACACATCAAACTAAACCACCAACATGCCCTAACATATAATATACAACATACAACATACAACATACAATAGAGACTTATTGTGAAACATACATAGACTCGTAGAGCAAACAATAGAGATTCATTGTGGAACATACATAGAGACACGTTGTGGAACATGCATAGAGACTCATTGTAGAACATATACAGAGACTCATTGTAGAACATATACAGAGACTAATTGTAGAACATTTATAGTAGCTCAATGTTGAACATGGAATAGAGACTTATTGTGGAACATATATAGAGACTCATTGTAGGGCAAACAATAGAGATCCATTATAGAACATATATAGAGACTCATTGTAGAACATACAATGAGTTAACATACATAGATACAGACTCATTGTGGAACATACAATAGAAACTCATTTTAGAACATTCGTAGAGACTCATTGTAGAACATTCATAGAGACTCATTTTAGAACATACATAGAGACTCATTGTAGAACATACATAGAGACTCATTTTAGAACATACATAGAAACTCATTTTAGAACATACAATATAAACTCATTTTAGAACATACATAGAGACTCATTGTAGAACATTCATAGGGACTCATTGCGGAACATACACAGAGACTCAGTGTGGAACATACACAGAGACTCATTGTGGAACATACACAGAGACTCATTGTGGAACATACACAGAGACTCATTGTGGAACATACACAGAGACTCATTGTGGAACATACACAGAGACTCATTGTGGAACATACACAGAGACTCATTGCGGAACATACACAGAGACTCATTGTGGAACATACACAGAGACTCATTGCGGAACATACACAGAGACTCAGTGTGGAACATACACAGAGACTAATTGTGGAACATACACAGAGACTCATTGTGGAACATACACAGAGACTCATTGTGGAACATACACAGAGACTCAGTGTGGAACATACACAGAGACTCATTGTGGGACACACACAGAGACTCATTGTGGAACATACACAGAGACTCAATACGGAACATACACAGAGACTCATTGTGGACATACACAGAGACTCATTGTGGGACATACACAGAGACTCATTGTGGGACACACACAGAGACTCATTGTGGGACATACACAGAGACTCATTGTGGGACATACACAGAGACTCATTGTGGGACATACACAGAGACTCATTGTGGGACATACACAGAGACTCATTGTGGAACATACACAGAGACTCATTGTGGGACACACACAGAGACTCATTGTGGGACATACACAGAGACTCATTGTGGGACATACACAGAGACTCATTGTGGAACATACACAGAGACTCATTGTGGGACACACACAGAGACTCATTGTGGGACATACACAGAGACTCATTGTGGGACATACACAGAGACTCATTGTGGAACATACACAGAGACTCATTGTGGAACATACACAGAGACTCATTGTGGGACATACACAGAGACTCATTGTGGGACATACATAGAGACTCATTGTGGAACATACACAGAGACTCATTGTGGGACATACACAGAGACTCATTGTGGGACATACACAGAGACTCATTGTGGAACATACACAGAGACTCATTGTGGGACACACACAGAGACTCATTGTGGAACACACACAGAGACTCATTGTGGAACATACACAGAGACTCATTGTGGAACATACACAGAGACTCATTGTGGGACATACACAGAGACTCATTGTGGGACATACATAGAGACTCATTGTGGAACATACACAGAGACTCATTGTGGAACATACACAGAGACTCATTGTGGAACACACACAGAGACTCATTGTGGAACACACACAGAGACTCATTGTGGAACATACACAGAGACTCAATACGGAACATACACAGAGACTCATTGTGGGACACACACAGAGACTCATTGTGGAACATACACAGAGACTCAATACGGAACATACACAGAGACTCATTGTGGAACATACACAGAGACTAATTGTGGAACATACACAGAGACTCATTGTGGGACACACAGAGACTCATTGTGGAACATACACAGAGACTCAATACGGAACATACACAGAGACTCATTGTGGGACACACACAGAGACTCATTGTGGAACATACACAGAGACTCAATACGGAACATACACAGAGACTCATTGTGGAACATACACAGAGACTCATTGTGGAACATACACAGAGACTCATTGCGGAACATACACAGAGACTCATTGTGGGACATACACAGAGACTCATTGTGGAACACACACAGAGACTCATTGTGGGACATACACAGAGACTCATTGTGGAACATACACAGAGACTCAATACGGAACATACACAGAGACTCATTGTGGAACACACACAGAGACTCATTGTGGAACATACACAGAGACTCATTGTGGAACATACACAGAGACTCAATACGGAACATACACAGAGACTCATTGTGGAACATACACAGAGACTCATTGTGGAACATACACAGAGACTCATTGTGGGACATACACAGAGACTCATTGTGGAACACACACAGAGACTCATTGTGGAACATACACAGAGACTCATTGTGGAACATACACAGAGACTCATTGTGGAACACACACAGAGACTCATTGTGGAACACACACAGAGACTCATTGTGGAACACACACAGAGACTCATTGTGGAACATACACAGAGACTCATTGTGGAACACACACAGAGACTCATTGTGGAACATACACAGAGACTCATTGTGGAACACACACAGAGACTCATTGTGGAACACACACAGAGACTCATTGTGGAACATACACAGAGACTCATTGTGGAACATACACAGAGACTCATTGTGGGACATACACAGAGACTCATTGTGGAACACACACAGAGACTCATTGTGGAACATACACAGAGACTCATTGTGGAACATACACAGAGACTCAATACGGAACATACACAGAGACTCATTGTGGAACATACACAGAGACTCATTGTGGAACATACACAGAGACTCATTGCGGAACATACACAGAGACTCATTGTGGAACATACACAGAGACTAATTGTGGAACACACACAGAGACTCATTGTGGAACATACACAGAGACTAATTGTGGGACACACACAGAGACTCATTGTGGAACATACACAGAGACTCATTGTGGGACACACACAGAGACTCATTGTGGACACACACAGAGACTCATTGTGGGACACACACAGAGACTCATTGTGGGACACACACAGAGACTCATTGTGGGACATACACAGAGACTCATTGTGGGACACACACAGAGACTCATTGTGGGACACACACAGAGACTCATTGTGGGACACACACAGAGACTCATTGTGGAACATACACAGAGACTCATTGCGGAACACACACAGAGACTCATTACGGAATACACTGACACAACCTGGAATACCACCAAAATTATCAGCATCGTGTAAGATCTGTACGTTGTCTTTTCGTGTGCAGTTTCAACAGAGACAGGATTGCGTCTATGGTTCCATATTGGTCCAGGAGTTTAAAACAAGATGAATCTTATCTCTTTTGTTATATGGAATTATCATCGACATCGTTATGCAGAGATGTTGTACAGGTAAAACAGACATTGGGTGGAAACTTGCTTCTCTTGTGGATGTCATTTATTCTGCAGATGGATAGACCTTATCAATAACAACGTGAACACGTCGCAAGAAAGAACAAAGGCCATGCAATCAATGACTAGAAAATTAGAACTTGGGATCAACCAAGAATATAACAAACGTACAAAATAAGTCAATCAGTCAAGAAGAAAAAATATGCATTTAAAGAAATATGCTTTGTATATCTTTGAGGCTGCATAAATCAATTATGAGACGACAAAAAGAGCAATATTAGAATCACAATAGCAAAGACAGCAATAACTTTAAGAAAACTTGTTAAAATATACAAACTACAATTTCTAAACATAATTATAAAGTTGAGATTTTTCAAATCAAATGTATTACCCAATCTTACTAATGCACCCAAAGGTGGGGAACAAAAATATAGAAATTGAAAATAAATATCTGAGGTACGGGCTTCGGATATCATGGCGACTACCTTGAAGACTACCTTGACTAGAAACAGAGGATACAAGAAAGAAAGGTTGAACTGGAGAATTGATGAAGAGAACATTGAGTCTGAGGAACAAAACAACAGGCATTAGATCCCTTGCGGAGGGTGGGAGGCCCAAATAGAACAGGGACGTGTAAGTAAACAAAAGTAAAGTACCCCGTCACGCCAAGTGGCGTATAGGGAATATGGTGTTAGTGACCATACATTTTACAGACCTTCAGCACATGCATTTTAGGGTAATGTGGTCGATATTACGCCCGTGCCGCTTTACATTCCCAGGAAAAAATCCAGTATCCATTTAAGGTTGGGTGAACCGGGAAGCCATCGATTGGGATCGAACCCTAAGTCTTGTCCTTTGTAGTCCAGTTCACTAACCACTGATCTATCGCAGCTCAGGGACGTGTGAATAGATATAATATGTTTCAAGTGTAATTTATGATATTTAAAAGCATAGATTGTCGACCACGTGGGGTCAAAAAGAAATAGACAGACACACGAAGACAGAGATTTGTTAATGATGAAGGATTGAGTGGAAGACCCAGCCTGATGAGCTTCGTTTTGGAATACAAGACTCACAACCAAAGGTGAATAAGGGTGCATTGGTTATAGAGAAATAAAACTTGTCCCAGATTTGGGTGGATGTTCATTCTCTGCCATACCGTTGTAGCTGATAGGCGATTTATATTCAGCGAATGAAGTATCTTGCTGAGGTTGGTGGAGATCTGAATGTTGGAGAAATTATAACCTGAAGCGTGAAAAATAAAACACGCCATTATAGAGTTGGCTGGTGTAATAAAGTTTATTATAGAAAGCATGAACTAAAACACACCATCATAGAGTTGGCTAGTGGAATATAGTTTATTATAGAAAGCATGAACTAAAACACACCATCATAGAGTTGGCTAGTGGAATATAGTTTCCTGTAGAAAGCGTGAACTAAAAGACACTATCATAGAGTTGGCTAGTGGAATATAGTTTATGATAGAAAGAATGAATTAAAACAGACCATTATAGAGTTGGCTAGTGCAATATAGTTTATGATAGAAAGAATGAATTAAAACAGACCATTATAGAGTTGCCTAGTGCAATATAGTGTCTTGCAGAAAGCATGAACTAAATCACACCATCATAGAGTTGGCTAGTGTAATATAGTTTATTATAGAAAGAATGAACTAAAACACACCATTATTGACTTGGCTAGTGGAATATAGTTTCCTGAGGAAAGCGTGAACTAAAACACACTATCATAGAGTTGGCTAGTGGATTATAGTTTATTATAGAAACCATGAACTAAAACACACCATCATAGAGTTGGCTAGTGCAATATAGTTTATAATAGAAAGAATGAATTAAAACACACCATTATAGAGTTGGCTAGTGCAATATAGTGTCTTGCAGAAAGCATGAACTAAATCACACCATCAAAGAGTTGGCTAGTGTAATATAGTTTTATTATAGAAAGCATGAACTAAAACACACCATAATAGAGTTGGCTAGTGGAATATAGTTTATTATAGAAAGCATGAACTAAACACACCATCATAGAGTTGGCTAGTGGAATATAGTTTATTATAGAAAGCATGAACTAAAACACACCATCATAGAGTTGGCTAGTGGAATATAGTTTCCTGTAGAAAGCGTGAACTAAAGCACACCATCATAGAGTTGGCTAGTGTAATATAGTTTCCTGTAGAAAGCATGATATAAAACACAACATCATAGAGTTGGCTAGTGTAATATAGTTTCCTGTAGAAAGCATGAACTAAAACATACAATCATAGATTTGGCTAGTGTAATATAGTTTCTTGTAGGAAGCAAAACTGAAACACACCATTATGTAGTTGGCTAGTGTAATATAGTTTCTTGTAGGAAGCAAAACTGAAACACACCATTATGTAGTTGACTAGTGGAATATCGTTTCCTATAGAAAGCGTGAACTAAAACACCCATAATAGAGTTGACTAGTGCAATATCGTTTCCTATAGAAAGCGTGAACTAAAACACACCATTATGTAGTTGACTAGTGCAATATCGTTTCCTATAGAAAGCGTGAACTAAAACACACCATCATAGAATTGACTAGTGCAATATAGTTTATCATAGAAAGCATGAACTAAAACACACCATCATAGAGTTGACTAGTGCAATATAGTTTCCTGTAGAAAGCGTGAACTAAAACACACCATAATAGAGTTGGCTAGTGCAATATAGTTTATTATAGAAAGCATGAACTAAAACACACCATAATAGAGTTGGCTAGTGTAATATAGTTTATTATAGAAAGCATGAACTAAAACACACCATAATAGAGTTGGCTAGTGGAAAAAAGTTTATTATAGAAAGCATGAACTAAAACACACCATAATAGAGTTGGCTAGTGTAATATAGTTTATTATAGAAAGCATGAACTAAAACACACCATAATAGAGTTGGCTAGTGGAAAAAGTTTATTATAGAAAGCATGAACTAAAACACACCATCATAGAGTTGGCTAGTGGAATATAGTTTATTATAGAAAGCATGAACTAAAACACACCATCATAGAGTTGGCTAGTGTAATATAGTTTTTTGCAGAAAGCATGAACTAAAACTCACCATCATAGAGTTGGCTAGTGCTATAAAGTTTATTATAGAAGGCATGAACTAAAACACACCATCATAGAAGTGGCTAGTGCAATATAGTTTATTATAGAAATCATGAACTAAAACACACCATTATAGACTTGGCTAGTGCAATATTGTATATTATAGAAAGCATGAACTAAAACACACCATTATAGACTTTGCAAGTGCAGTATAGTTTATTATAGATGGCATGAACTAAAACACACCATTATAGACTTTGCAAGTGCAGTATAGTTTATTATAGATGGCATGAACTAAATACACCATTATAGAGTTCGCTAGTGCAATATAGTTTATATAGAACGCATAAACTAAAACACACCATCATAGAAATGTCTAGTACAATATAGTTTATTATAGAAAGCATGAACTAAAACACACCATTATAGAGTTCGCTATTGCAATATAGTTTATTATAGAAAGCATGAACTAAAACACACCATTATAGAGTTCGCTATTGCAATATAGTTTATTATAGAAAGCATGAACTAAAACACGCCATCATTGAAGTGACTAATGCAATATAGTTTATTATAGAAAGCATGAACTAAAACACGCCATCATTGAAGTGACTAATGCAATATAGTTTATTATAGAAAGCATGAACTAAAACACACCATTATAGAGTTAGCTAGTGCAATATAGTTTATTATAGAAAACATGAACTAAAACACACCATTATAGACTTGGCTAGTGCTATATAGTTTATTATAGAAGGCATGAACTAAAACACACCATCATAGAAGTGGCTAGTGCAATATTGTTTATTATAGAAAGCATGAACTAAAACACACCATTATAGACTTTGCAAGTGCAGTATAGTTTATTATAAATGGCATGAACTAAAACACACCATTATAGAGTTCGCTAGTGCAATATAGTTTATTATAGAATGCATAAACTAAAACACACCATCATAGAAGTGGCTAGTACAATATAGTTTATTATAGAAAGCATGAACTAAAACACACCATTATAGAATTCGCTATTGCAATATAGTTTATTATAGAAAGCATGAACTAAAACACACCATTATAGAGTTCGCATTTTGCAATATAGTTTATTATAGATGGCATGAACGAAATCACACCATCCTAGAAGTTGGCTAGTGCAATATAGTTTATTATAGAACGCATGAACTAAATCACACCATTATAGAGTTGGCTAGTGCAATATAGTTTATTATAGAATGCATGAACTAAATCACACCATTATAGAGTTGGCTAGTGCAATATAGTTTATTATAGAATGCATGAACTAAAACACACCATCATAGAGTTGGCTAGTGCAATATAGTTTATTATAGAAAGCATGAACTAAAACACACCATCATAGAGTTGGCTAGTGCAATATAGTTTATTATAGAATGCATGAACTAAAACACACCATTATAGAGTTGGCTAGTGCAATATAGTTTATTATAGAAAGCATGAACTAAAACACACCATCATAGAGTTGGCTAGTGCAATATAGTTTATTATAGAATGCATGAACTAAAAACACACCATCATAGAGTTGGCTAGTGCAATATAGTTTATTATAGAAAGCATGAACTAAAACACACCATCATAGAGTTGGCTAGTGCAATATAGTTTATTATAGAATGCATGAACTAAAACACACCATTATAGAGTTGGCTAGTGCAATATAGTTTATTATAGAAAGCATGAACTAAAACACACCATCATAGAGTTGGCTAGTGCAATATAGTTTATTATAGAAAGCATGAACTAAAACACACCATCATAGAGTTGGCTAGTGCAATATAGTTTATTATAGAATGCATGAACTAAAACACATCATTATAGTGTTCGCTAGTGCAATATAGTTTCTTGAAGAAATGCATGAATGGTCATTCTTCTGGAGTTTTCATTGACTGATTACTTGAGGTGAAGAGTTGTTCCCCTTGTGTCAGCACTGACCTTTCATAAGATCTTATTTTGTCATAACTTTTATATATTTGAACTGTGTTACAGATAATATGTTGATAATAAAATATGTAATAATGTATATATATATATATATATATATATATATATATATATAACTTGAATGTCTCATAGTTTTGTTGGACAATTGTGCAGCATCTATATATATATATGTTACTGGTAGTACCATTTAATTCAATTTTAGACACTCATTTAAGTAATGTATTATATAATAACGTTACCATAGACACTCACAGTTAGTGTTTTATTATCAAATAATGCAACTTTGGACATTTACTAAAAGTATTTTGCTTTCAGTGTTTGGGATCATAAATATCACTTTACTTTTCTGTTGCATTGTCCACATTATACTACTATGTTTAATTGCTGATAATATATCTGAGAAAATCATAGTTACAGACAGTTATTTATTTGCTCACAGTTAACCTTGTGCTTTTATCCTCTTGGACTATTGCTGGGGGTTATGAAAAGTGACCCTCAGCCTCTCTCTGATCCATTCATTTGATCACATTTTTGTCATGCTCTCTGACATATAAGACAATGATGTAGACTTGATGCATGAGCTACCGAGTTAAGTGCTCTATGCACACCGTGAGCTGTGCGTTTCATCTGTTTTCATCATTTTGCGATATTCAGAATCCAAACGATGAATGATGACGTCTTATAACGAAGATGTCTGTGCTTACTTTCTGAGCGCTTTCGCCTTATGTCTTTTGTCGTGTGCTGAGACTGCAATGATGGGAACTGCAGCTATCTTTCTTCATTTGGGAGATAAGATATTAATTCGGATGATTCCACTGGCACGGTCGATTGAGCAACTATAGTTTTAATTCATTTACAGTGATTCAAGGGCCTTCCTTAACCATAACAATAAAAAACAGAAATACAGATAGATAGATAGATAGATAGATAGATAGATAGATAGATAGATAGATAGATAGATAGATAGATAGATAGATAGATAGATAGATAGATAGATAGATAGATAGATAGATAGATAGATAGATAGATAGATAGATAGATAGATAGATAGATAGATAGATAGATAGATAGATAGATAGATAGATAGATAGATAGATAGATAGATAGATAGATAGATAGATAGATAGATAGATAGATAGATAGATAGATAGATAGATAGAAAGATAGATAGATATAGATAGATAGATAGATAGATAGATAGATAGATAGATAGATAGATAGATAGATAGATAGATAGATAGATAGATAGATAGATAGATAGATAGATAGATAGATAGATAGATAGATAGATAGATAGATAGATAGATAGATAGATAGATAGATAGATAGATAGATAGATAGATAGATAGATAGATAGATAGATAGATAGATAGATAGATAGATAGATAGATAGATAGATAGATAGATAGATAGATAGATAGATAGATAGATAGATAGATAGATAGATAGATAGATAGATAGATAGATAGATAGATAGATAGATAGATAGATAGATAGATAGATAGATAGATAGATAGACAGACAGGTAGACAGAGAGACAGACAGACAGAAAGACAGACAGACAGACATACAGACAGACAGATAGATAGAAAGATAGATAGATAGATAGATAGACAACAGTGTATCCTCATGCACTATATGACAAGCATTGACAACGAAATAATATAAAAGCGGTATTAACATTTAGGTTAAATTTTTCGTCAATTGCTGAAAACATTCACTGGATTTGGAGAGATAAGACACAATATATATATATATATATATCTATTTTTTGTTTTGTTTTTTTTTTTTTGAAGAAATGTTTGTTAATATTCGGTAAGAAACAAATTAAAATTCAACACATGTTGATAGAAATCAGTGACCATCTATTATACCTTTTCTCCACTCAAATTAAAGTTATTTTGGTAAAGGAAATCAGTCAGGCACGACATCTGAAGACACAAACCAAAATTAATACCACCCCCATGCACAAGACACATAGAAACGAGCGATGGAACAAAAGAATGTGCGCAATATCAACCACAAATTGTGCACGCGAAAAGAGTCTAGTCATGATTGCAAATTTATTTAAGAGACAGTAAAGGTCATTTAATCAGAAACGGAGAAACACTCAACACCTGTCATAACATAATTCATGAAGTAGCACTTGTTCTATTCACATGACAGCGTCACAGAAGACTTAAGTTTTCTTGTTTACTCATCACAAGATGTAATCACACAGAACGTTTCATTTGTAAACACAATTTATTTTATTTTAAAAGCACACAAATACGTCACAAAGATAATGTAATTTCCAGGTCACGAGACATTATCTATACGTTTGTCAAATTATTAACAGATCTTTTTTTTTTATAGAGACAATTATACTAACAACATAACACACATACACACACATACGCAGGTGTGAAACAAAACAGCTTCATTGTTAACACGTCAGGAAACATAGTATGGAGTGCATAAACACTCACACTGAAATGTAAATTCATTCCAACTAACTTCTTTCCACAAACGAACGATAACAAATAATACAACACTCTTTCACTCACAAACACACACTCTTTCACTCACAAACACACAATCTCTCACTCACAAACACAAAGATGCCTTCTTGACCTGCGGGTCAGAAAATGGAAGCATTCCTTCCTGAAGTTAGGATCACACAAACTGTAGATGATGGGATTCACCGCGCTGTTCAGGAAGTACAACCTGTAGAAGAGGTTGAAAGCAATCATCTCCGCCATGTTGGATGTGACATTCTTCAAGAGACTGATCGTTAGGAAGTTCAAGACCAGAAATGGGAGAAATCCCAAAACAAAATGGCGCTGATGATAATCAACATGGCCGTCATCCTACTCAATGGTCGACGTTTTGCGACCTTCTTTGCTGGGGTCTGTGACTTTGATGTGGTTTTGTTGGTTCCAGAAGTGTTCTTCTGGTGAAAGTTCATTTCGGGTATCTCCACGTCTTCATGTTTGTGATTTTCAGAAACAGCCAGATTATCAGATCTTGTGTGACTTCTGTCTCCACTTCCGGTCGCCTCAAATCGTTGAATAGCTTCATCACTCCAACATTCGACCGGAAGATCTGCCGGACTCAAACAAAGAATCTGACTGTCGTTTGCTGCAGACCTCACGTTTTCTGGTTCTCCTGTATTTGTTGTGTCCAAGTCTGTGTTTGTTGTTTCCCCTGTTTTGTCCTCGGTTGCTGTATCTGATGAAGTGGTGCCGTTCGACATGTTCATAGACGATGACGTTTCTTCTTCTTCAAGATTTTCCTTTTCCTGACTCGTATTTCTGCGCTCAAGAATGTGAACATTCGCTGGTAGGTAACTCCCTGACTTGACTCGACTGGACCAGCTCACAGATGGAGGTTTGACTTGTTTCTCCACAGACACGATCCGTTCATTATCTGAAGACGATAATCCTTTGGGAGAGGAATTTATATTGTTCTGTGTTGCGGTGACATCTCCAGAGACTCCATGACGCTTGCTGTGTTTATATGCAGTGACGCCGATGTAGCTGTACAGAACAATTATATAAATGCTAGTTGATAGATAGAGAAGAACGACAAGTATGCTGTAGAGGAAGGGCCAGATTGTGAAGATGTATTCATGAGAGAAGAGGCATTGGCTGCTTTGGATGTTCGGGCATGTGATATCATCGGTATATACTTCGATGAAGATGATGTAGGGGGCCGAGATAATGAAGGCGACGAATGTAGTGACAATGCTGGCGATGATGGCGTGTTTGATTGTGAACTGCCAGCCGTTGTGTCTACACACCTTGCGGTACCTGTAGAGGAGAAATAAAAGAACTGGAAGCGTTAGGTCTGACAGGAATTACAAAGATGGGAGATAGGGGATTTTTGCTTCCATTGATGGATACAAGATGGTAGTTGTAGGAAAATTGTAGAATTTGGTTTATTACATCTCACATGAGAGGAATCTAGTAAAGAAGAGCATCATCATGTTACCATGTATGCTGGCGTAGGTGATCATGTCTCTCCACAACTTTCGATCTCGACAGTTATTTATCATTTTTGTTGTTGACCTTCTGCCAAGCCAGTCTCTTAAGTTCGATAATTTTTCTCTTTGCTTACCTCTATCTCTTCGTCCCTCAATTTTTCCAGGTGTTACAATATATTCCAGCTGTTCTCTTCTCAGTACATAGCCAAAAAGATTATGATTGTTTCTTCCTAATATTGGAAATTACCTCTCTTCATGCGTTTGCCTCTTTCAAAACTTTTTCATTACTCTTCTTAGCTGTCCATGGTATTCTCAATATTCTTCTGTACAAACCACATTTCTATAGCCTCATGTTAATTACTTGTCTCTTGTCCTATTGCCCATGATTCACATCCATATGTTAAGACTGGCGATACATAACATTTAAGAACTCTTTTTCTTGTTTCTATTGTCAAAAATTGATTGCACAGTATCTTCCTCATTTCTTGGAAAGCTGCTTTTGCCTGAGTCATTCTGCATCTCAACTCTGTTGTATATCTACCATCTGAGGTTAACATTGTTCCCAGATATCTCAATTGAACTACATATTTAAATATTGTTCCACTTTTCTTTATTTTGCTTTGCGATGAAGTCGCTTTCTTTTTTGTTACCATTACTTCTGTCTTTTTATTATTAAGGCTGTGTCTTTTATTGTTGCCTTCATTCTCTATAATGTATAAGATTTCTTGTAAATCATTATCACTCTTAGCGTTTGAGATTGTGTCATCAGCATACCTTAGGTTTTTTATATTATGACCTATGACTGTTATTCCAGTCATGCCCCTTATAGATCTTAAATAATCTCATATACATTTTAATTAAATCAGGTGACAACACACAACCTTGCATCTCAATCTTATTTATTTGTTGAAACATTCCCAATTGATTTCGAGTTCTTATGGCCGCTGTTTATTCCCAGTACATGTTCTTATTATTCTTCTATTCTAGGGACGAGATAAGTGGAATGAAGTGTAAAAATAAGAAGATATATACAAATGGTATACAATAGATAATGTTACAACAACGAAGTGAATAAGGTAAACCGTCAAAGAAGCGTGTGTTACAGAAAAGAGATGAGTGTTGTATAAGGGATAATAGCAGAAAGTTTACGGACTGTAGTTAAAAAAAAAAAAAAATTGTTTCATTAACTTATTAAATTAACCCTCATGAGCTTCAGAATAATCCCATCGAGATCATAAACAGGGAGCCCGGTTCTACGTATCAAAGTCACTGTGGTAATTTCCTCAAGTGTGGCCGAAGTAGCTAGGCTCCCAATATAATGTCACCTATTATGTCAAGCGACACAGCTACAATTTTAATTTCAGTTTAAGGAAAAAAAAGTCATTCAAGGGGACAGTCTCATTTATTGTCACACTCGACAGGAAATGTAGGGAACAGAACTCAGTCGTGGTCAATGCGGAGGTCAACGGTCTCATCTGGGATAACACCGATGAGAAAGATGCAGTCATCAATAAAGACGGATCTGTAATACGACACAAAAGAAGTGCATGGGCATTTACAGCACGCTCGGCAGGCAGAATAGTCAATGAAGATAGTGGTGCATACGTCGTGACCACGAGTAGCATGACGATGGAGGTGATGGCAGTGACCAAGGCATTCAAATGGTTAGAGTCACAAGACTACACCCACACCTGTACATTGAGTGATTCGATGAGCATTATACGAAAAGTGCAGTCGGGATCTCTACGTAGGCAATGGATAGAGTCATTGCAGAAGTCAAAAATACGTAAGGCCACATTTGTCTTCGTCCCAGGACATGCTGGAGTACGGAGAAATGAAAGGGCGGATAGGTTGGCTAGCTGCGCTATTGTTGAAGACGGTCAACCAATGGATCGGGCGGACATCATCAATGCCCTCTGGGAAGTTGGAAGGACACAGGACTTCGATAAACATTTGTCCACGTCACTCCTTCGGATGAAAGAGATGGGAGTTAATATGGGAATATCCAGAAACGAGAAACTTAGTGGGCGTGTAAGACTTTCTGAGGCGGGGATCTGAGCACCCATGGACATGTTCGAAGTGCACTGATGATGACCCGCTCATAACTCAATAACTTAAGGAAAAAATTCTCAAAGAAGCTAATTCAAGAGGATACGGAGGGTACCGGCAATCAGTATGTCTTTTCCTTCTGCCTCTTTTAGGCCATCTTTTTGACTTACGAAGCAGACACGCAATTTGGTCATGATGACTACGACGTGTACAGAAAACAACACTGAACACATAATTTGTGATGAATATCAAATGGTAAAACAAACCTGATGGCAGCAACGATGCACAAGGAGAAGGCGCCACCTATGGCGGTGAAGGACATAAGGAAGTTGTTAAACTTACACAACCCAGGCAAGCTGGTGATCCACGTTCTCATCATATGGTTTATCTCACCTGTGGAAGACACAGTTTATGCTTCACTAAATAAATGTTTGCTAAACAAATATCACAGGCTCCATCACACCGTTCTTGTTCAGATTAAGACAGGATTGCACGGAAACTAATGTGACAGCTGACAGACATTCTAACCGGTGGTGTTGAAGTCAGATGGTCACATTTATCTTTCGTCTCAATTCCTATTAAAACGTAAAGAGATTCACGTTTAGAATGTTCATTAAAGTATCTATCTATCTATCTATCTATCTATCTATCTATCTATCTATCTATCTATCTATCTATCTATCTATCTATCTATCTATCTATCTATCTATCTATCTATCTATCTATCTATCTATCTATCTATCTATCTATCTATCTATCTATCTATCTATCTATCTATCTATCTATCTATCTATCTATATCTATCTATCTATCTATCTATCTATCTATCTATCTATCTATCTATCTATCTATCTATCTATCTATCTATCTATCTATCTATCTATCTATCTATCTATCTATCTATCTATCTATCTATCTATTTATCTATCTATCTATCTATCTATCTATCTATCTATCTATCTATCTATCTATCTATCTATCTATCTATCTATCTATCTATCTATCTATCTATCTATCTATCTGTCTATCATGTCTGTCTGTCTGTCTGTCTTTCTGTCTGTCTGCCTGTCTATTTATCTATCTATCTATCTATCTATCTATCTATCTATCTATCTATCTATCTATCTATCTATCTATCTATCTATCTATCTATCTATCTATCTATCTATCTATCTATCTATCTATCTATCTATCTATCTATCTATCTATCTATCTATCTATCTATCTATCTATCTATCTATCTATCTATCTATCTATCTATCTATCTATCTATCTATCTATCTATCTATCTATCTATCTATCTATCTATCTATCTATCTATCTATCTATCTATCTATCTATCTATCTATCTATCTATCTATCTATCTATCTATCTGTCTGTCTGTCTGTCTGTCTGTCTGTCTGTCTATCTATCTATCTATCTATCTATCTATCTATCTATCTTGTATTTTGTTTCCCATGAACATGCTGTTTCTATTTGTCCAATATTATATCTTGTTTCCCATGAACATACTGTTTCTATTTGTTCAATCTTATATCTTGTTTCCCATGAACATACTGTTTCTATTTGTTCAATATTATATCTTGTTTCCCATGAACATGCTGTTTCTATTTGTCCAATCTTATATCTTGTTTCCCATGAACATACTTTTTCTATTTGTTCAATCTTATATCTTGTTTCCCATGAACATGCTGTTTCTATTTGTTCAATTTTATATCTTGTTTCCCATGAACATGCTGTTTCTATTTGTTCAATATTATATCTTGTTTCCCATGAACATGCTGTTTCTATTTGTTCAATATTATATCTTGTTTCTCATGAACATGCTGTTTCTATATGTCCAATCTTATATCTTGTTTCCCATGAACATGCTGTTTCTATTTGTTCAATATTATATCTTGTTTCCCATGAACATGCTGTTTCTATTTGTTCAATATTATATCTTGTTTCTCATGAACATACTGTTTCTATTTGTCCAATCTTATATCTTGTTTCCCATGAACATACCGTTTCTATTTGTTCAATCTTATATCTTGTTCCTCATGAACATGCTGTTTCTATTTGTTCAAAATTATATCTTGTTTCCCATGAACATACTGTTTCTATTTGGTCAATATTATATTTTGTTTCCCATGAACATGCTGTTTCTATTTGTTCAATATTATATCTTGTTTCCCATGAACATGATGTTTCTATTTGTTCAATATTATATCTTGTTTCCCATGAACATACTGTTTCTATTTGTTCAATCTTATATCTTGTTTCCCGTGAACATACTGTTTCTATTGGTTCAATCTTATATTTTGTTTCCCATGAACATGCTGTTTCTATTTGTCCAATCTTATATCTTGTTTCTCATGAACATACTGTTTCTATTTGTTCAATCTTATATTTGTTTCCCATGAACATGCTGTTTCTATGTGTTCAATATTATATCTTGTTTCTCATGAACATACTGTTTCTATTTGTTCAATCTTATATTTTGTTTCCCATGAACATACTGTTTCTATTTGTCCAATCTTATATCTTGTTTCCCATGAACATACTGTTTCTATTGGTTCAATCTTATATTTTGTTTCCCATGAACATGCTGTTTCTATTTGTCCAATCTTATATCTTGTTTCCCATGAACATACTGTTTCTATTTGTTCAATATTATATCTTGTTTCCCATGAACATGCTGTTTCTATTTGTGCAATATTATATTTTGTTTCCCATGAAAGTGCTATTGAGAATAGGCAATCTCTTCGACGTTTTTTTTTTTTTTTTTGCAAATCGATCATAAAAGAAATAAAAAACAATTTTCTGATATGTGCTTCCGTTATTATGTTTAATGAAGATTGTGTAAGTGCCCTTATATTTGAATGAGTTAAAGACTGAATACAGAAAACTGTATTTTTATGGATATGTAATCGGCATAACGCAAATCCGCCCCACCTTCAAAGAAAATCCGCAACTCATTTTTTTTTTGTATTTCAATGAACTCATCATTTAGGATTCCCCCCCCCCCCAACTCTCAGACCTGAGGAGTTCAATGTGACCACGCCCACCTCCCAGGAAAATAATCTTTTAAGGCCACACAAATGATTTAAAGAGACAACAACCTTCATAAGAGAGTCAGGAATCCTAGTCTGAATGAGCTATGATCGCAGAAGAAAATGTCAATGAATGTCCACCTTTGTTCTGAATATTACATCAATTAACAGAATGTAAGTGAACAGTTGATAGAAGATACATGTTTATAGTGGACTCCATAGAAACTGCGACATAAAACAAGCCAACACAGGATTCTAACTTGATATCCTCCCATTGGTTTACAATATTTATGTTTAGCTAAATAATGAGATTGTTAAACAAGTGTCACATCGGTCTGACATGACAAATGGGGGTGTGGAATTCAGATTTGTCTCAAGTTTCTTGCAATTAACAAAGGGGAATTTCGCTCACATTCACTTAGACTTGCTACCCTCACACTTAATCACCAGACAAGAAACGAGCCCACAAATGGGCTAAAACTTGCCACCCTCACACTGAAAAAACACACAAGAAACTTTCACACACATAGACTAAGACTTGCTACCCTCACATTGGAGTAACACAGGCGATACTTCCACATAATTCATAAATACCGGAATCACATCTTTCCCACAAACACACACTCAAAGAATTGAACTCATCCCACTTACTTGGAATAGCTACAACGTTAGCCACCAGATCAAAGCTGGCGATGGTCATGATAAGAACATTCGTTGGGTTCAGCCGCACCTTCTTGGAGTAGACCACCAGCACCAGAATGTTGCCTACCAGCCCGACCAAGGCGAAGGTGGCTAGCATAACCACAGCTGGGATCATTGCCGTGTTGTATCTTTTCTCCCGCTGCCAGTAGAACTCGCTACAGTTAAACTCTATGTGTGGCTCGATAAATTTAAACTGCATTTTTATTTATATCCCTAAGAACAACCATACAAATATCCTTGCTGTAAAAAAAACAATATCACAAGAAACAATTTATAAAGATTATTTGATTTAAATCTCATTTATAATTATCTTTCATTTAAATAACTCTTAACAATTAAATAAATCTTAACACATTTTTTTAATGAATCTGAAACTGTTTTATTTTTTCCTTCAAAATATCCCGTAGAGCAACGTCACTAATATGCTATGTCTAATAAATAATCTCAAACGACAAATCCTTCAATGTTCTCTATTGTATTTCCAAATCTACCTTTCTCCAACTTTACTGCAGTCTCACATATCAAGCCTATTCCCTTATTATAAATATAGGTCCGCGGTACCTCAGCGATTAATGTAGCGAGACATTAAGTTGCAAGTGGTCAATTTTGACCCAGGATTAATGGGGAAACCGGCTTTTCTATGAACTATGGAGTCACCTTGTGTGATATCGACTATACGAGCTATAATTATGTGGGACTGGTCGTTGAGAAATATGAGCACTAACACAACATTCCACGCAGTCCTTAAAGCATTTAGTAAAGCCTGTAATTTGCCTTGTCTTAAACACGATGTTTGAAACAGCTCATAAACGGCCAAGAAGAAAAAATATAAAACACACTCCAACAAACACTGAAGATCTGAGCAGAATATAATAAAACTAACTGTACATCGCGCTTTTAGCTCACAAATTAATTAGACGGACATCAGTAATTTCCGTCCCATTAAAGATCTGACCTATATCCCATTGAGTACTCACACACAAAAGACACTGAACAATTGCGAGTTTTATTTCAACAAACAAAGATCATCCACTTACTTCTTCCTAACCGGACTTAATGACTAACTATCAAATGTATAATAAATGTATTGTTACATCAGTGATTCAACAGCGGGGTTGCATTGAGAAATGAGAGCAACTAATTATACATAAATAAAGCCAGTGCTTTTTTTCTGGAAAGAAGGTCTGGTTCTCACCCAGAAGATGTTACTATATCTACTTCTACACTTGTAACATATCCTCTTATAAACCCTTGATGTCCGTAGATGTTACTATATCTACTTCTACACTTGTAACATATCCTCTTATAAACCCTTGATGTCCGTAGATGTTACTATATCTACTTCTACACTTGTAACATATCCTCTTATAAACCCTTGATGTCCGTAGATGTTACTATATCTACTTCTACACTTGTAACATATCCTCTTATAAACCCTTGATGTCCGTAAATGTTACTATATCTACTTCTACACTTGTAACATATCTTCTTATATACCTTGACGTCCTTAGATGTTACTATATCTACTTCTACACTTGTAACGTATCTTCTTATATAATCTTGACGTCCTTAGATGTTACTATATCTACTTCTACACTTGTAACGTATCTTCTTATATAATCTTGACGTCCTTAGATGTTACTATATCTACTTCTACACTTGTAACATATCTTCTTATATACTCTTGACGTCCTTAGATGTTACTATATCTATTTCTACACTTGTAACGTATCTTCTTATATACTCTTGACGTCCTTAGATGTTACTATATCTACTTCTACACTTGTAACATATCTTCTTATATACCTTGACGTCCTTAGATGTTACTATATCTACTTCTACACTTGTAACGTATCTTCATATATACCTTGACGTCCTTAGATGTTACTATATCTACTTCTACACTTGTAACGTATCTTCATATATACCTTGACGTCCTTAGATGTTACTATATCTACTTCTACACTTGTAACGTATCTTCTTATATACCTTGACGTCCTTAGATGTTACTATATCTACTTCTACACTTGTAACGTATCTTCTTATATACCTTGACGTCCTTAGATGTTACTATATCTACTTCTACACTTGTAACATATCTTCTTATATACCTTGACGTCCTTAGATGTTACTATATCTACTTCTACACTTGTAACATATCTTCTTATATACCTTGACGTCCTTAGATGTTACTATATCTACTTCTACACTTGTAACATATCTTCTTATATACCTTGACGTCCTTAGATGTTACTATATCTACTTCTACACTTGTAACATATCTTCTTATATACCTTGACGTCCTTAGATGTTACTATATCTACTTCTACACTTGTAACATATCTTCTTATATACCTTGACGTCCTTAGATGTTACTATATCTACTTCTACACTTGTAACGTATCCTCTTATATACCTTGACGTTCCTCATCATCATCATTGAGTGCCGTCTCCGCATCGAAGTTTGGCTACCATGGAGCGCCATTCCACTCTGTCTTTTGCTTTGATGGTGTAAATTGTCACAGAGGAAGTTTCAGAGGAAGGTGATACTCAGATGTGGAAGTTGGTCTTCCGAGCCAACATCCATTTGTCCTGGGCTGCCACAAGGCTCACCATTGTCACCAGTTCTATTTAACGTGTACACAATAACGATCACGGCCCAACAGCTGGATGGGAGGGGAAGAACTATGACTTTTGCTGATGATATTCTGGTATATCGACAGGGAAGAGACAGACGGGGAATCGCCTCCACAATGCAAGACGAACTCGATCGCATTTCTTCCTGGTGTGGGGTTTCAGGTGCCTTGGTTAATCCTAATAAAGCATCAGTTTCATGGTTCTCCCTTAACAATCATATCGTTAATACAACCACACCGGTAGTACGAATGGGAGCTGATGAGGTGACCAGGGACAAGTTGATGACGTACCTCGGAGTTAAGTTTGATCGCAGCCTGTGTTTTCGGGACCACGTCGACCATGTGATAACAAAATCCCGCAAAGGATTAGCCGCCTTGAAGGTCATGGCAGCTGCCAACATCGAGCAGAGGCTACTTATTCTTCTGTTCCAGGGATTAGTCCTCGCACCAATCGAGTATGCCCTAGCCATTTTTACTGTCAGTACGACTCAAATTGATAGGCTGGAGAAAATACAAAATGAAGCCATGCGCATTATCCTAGGATGTACGAGGGACACTCCCTGTGTAGCAATGAGGTATCTTCTTGACTTTCCAACCATGGATGACAGAATTAAGATCTGGAGAGCACGAGCATACCTGAAGATTAGTACAGATACAGAGCATCCATTGCACCACGTGCTCAACACAGAGAAAGGTACCAGGCTAAAAAGAGGCAAATCATGGGTGGGCCGGGCAGAAGATGTCATCAAACAGGTCTGTGGGCTTACCAATATCAGCGTTGGTGAGGAGTGGATACCGGTGCCTACGTCATTCAAGGGAACTTTCTCATGTATTGTCACACTCGACAGGAAAAGTAGGGAACAGAACCCGGTCGTGATTAATGCTGAGGTCAACGGTCTCATCTGCGATAATACCGATGAGAAAGATGCAGTCATCTATACAGACTGATCTGTAAGACGACACGAAAGAAGTGCATGGGCATTTACAGCACGCACAGCAGGCAGAATAGCCAAGGAAGACAGTGGTGCATACGCCATGACCACGAGTAGCATGACAATGGAGGTGATGGCAGTGACCAAGGCATTCAAATGGTTAGAGTCACAAGACTACACCCACGCATGTATACTGAGTGATTCGATGAGCATGATTAAAAAAGTGGAGGCGCGCTATGTACGCATGCAATGGGTAGAGTCGTTGCAGAAATCCAAAATACGTAAGGTCACCTTTGTCTATGTCCCTGGACATGCGGGAGTGCGGGGAAATGAGAGAGCGGACAGGTTGGCTAGCTGCGCTGTCGTTGAGGACGGGCAACCGATGGATCGGGCGGACATCATCAATGCACTCCGAGATGTGGGAAGAGCACAGGACTTCGACAAACACAGATCCACGTCACTTCTTCGGATGATGGAAATGGGAGTTAAGATGGGCACAGCCAGAAATGAGAAACTTAGTGGCCGTGTAAGAAGACTTATCAACCAACATAGAACTGGAGTCGTCAGTCGCTGGACACTGAGGGAATTGCTGAGGAGGGGATCTGAGCACCTATGGACATGTTCGGAGTGCAATGATGATGACCCGCAAATAACTCAATAACTCTATTGTCACAGGCTGACTTGTCCATCTTTTAGTGTTACTCGTCCATGTTAGTCTTGGTCTGCCTCTGCCTCTTTTACCTTGTATTTTCCCTTCCAATATTACTTTTATTAGGCTGTTGTGTCTTTAAACATGACCCAAAAATGTCACTTGTCTTGCTCTAATTTTGTTTAGTAGTTCTTTTTTTCATTTTCAGTTGTTTTAAAACTTCCTTGTTTGTTTTCTTTTCTTTCCATCCAATTCTACCTATTCTACTATAAATCCACATTTCATAGGCTTCAATTTTCTGTTCTGTTTTCTGGTCCAATGTCCATGTTTCTGCACCATACATGAATATTGAGAAGATGTAACATTTTGCTATTTTTAGTTTTAGCCCTGGTGTTATTTGTTTTGATGTTAGTATATTTTTCATGGCATTGAAATTACTTTTTTGCCATTCCTATTCTTTTGTTTATTTCTATTGTACATTTTCCATCACTGGTTATAGTATGTCCCAGGTAGTTGTAGTTCTGAACTGTCTCCAGATGTATTCCTTCCATTTTGATATTTGATTGTAGGTCTTGAGAATTGTCTTTGTTTATGATCATAGTTTTAGTCTTTTTGATATTCATATCTAGTCCATATTTTTTGCTTGTCATGTTTATTACATTAATTAAGTTTTTTTTTTGTTACAATATCTACCACTACACTTGTAACGTATCTTCTTATATACCCTTGACGTCTCTAGATGTTACTATATCTACTTCTACACTTGTAACATATACTCATATATACCCTTGATGTCTCTACATGTTACTATATCTACCTCTACACTTGTAACGTATCTTCTTATATACCCTTGATGTCCGTACATGTTACTATATCTACCTCTACACTTGTAACGTATCTTCTTATATACCCTTGATGTCCGTACATGTTACTATATCTACCACTACACTTGTAACGTATCTTCTTATATACCCTTGACGTCTCTAGATGTTACTATATCTACCTCTACACTTGAAACGTATCTTCTTATATACCCTTGATATATCTAGATCGCCTTTGGCTTTGAGTGTCAACTGGAGAATAACGACCTAGTAGCAGCCCTGTACGTGCTTGCTAAATTTGAGCTTACATTATATATATATATTGTTACAGTGTTTCTTCTATATGGAAAAAATGCCGTGACACATTTTACATCAATTTCCATACATTCAACATATCCTCTGATATACCGTTGTCGTCTCTAGATCGCTTCTTGCTTTTGATATCACCTGCAGAATGGATGGATGGATGCGTTCGCCCGATGATTTGAGGTATTCTAGCGCATACGAACCGTAGACTTCCTCCTCGTCATCCGCCCTTAAAAGGACGTTAAGTGGACGTAGTTACGTTGTGTTGAAGTTTGCAGTGTAACACTGTGATATCTACGCCTTTCGGCCCAACACATCCGACTTCAGCACGACTTTTTTGAGTACCGAGTTGTCTTCCCTCTTCGATCCCTGCTCGCTTGGCCAGACTAGACAGGTTAGTCTGTTTCTGGAGGCACCGCGGAGAGGTGTAGCAGGGTCTGGATAGTTTTGGTTCACCGATCCTGGCGCAAGCCGTCAGCTATGTGTCGCTGACAACTTCCAGCTCTGGTGCTGGGAGGCGCGCCTTCGCCTCCACCTGCAGAATGACGATATCGAGTAGGCCATGTATCAACATATTTGCTGCGAATGGTTTGGTGAGAGGAGGACCCACTATCCTGATGAATATCAGTGCTGAGATTGTCCGTACAAGTAGTACCAAGCTTTGTAAAGCTCAGTATTGTATTGTGTTCCCTATTTGTAAAGCTGTCACCATACCTTGGAGTGTCTAACACTCCCCATCACTGGCTCCTTGCTACCAGCTTTACCGCAGCATTGCGATTATTTGCCTGGCCCATACAAGTAGATTCCCGTGTGTTACCGGGGCCTCATTATGAGTAAAGAATAGTGACACTGTGTTCTTTCAAGCATGTCGTAAGAGACCACTAAGGAGGTTGATCGATGGCTTAACAAGCTGTCATTGTAAAAAGTATTGTTATGGAAACAGAACCATAGATTTTAGAAGCAGTGATCTCTGCAATATGTGCCATTTTGGCACGCAAGGTTTCTGTTTTTGAGATTGTAGTTCTGCCCTATGTGCCGTCTTCGGCTCGAAAGGGCAATAGATAAATAGATACAAGTAGAGATGACCCAGATGAAGTTACTAGAAGGTTCATCTGAGAGAAACCCCTTTCACATTCACTGGAATTCTGTTCAGAGTGGATATTAGAGAAAGTTGTTTGTTTGGAAATTTATTTTCGTGAAGATATTCACGGACACTACGAACTGCTTTTCTTTCTTTTAAGCGGAAGATGCTAACTTTCTAATCACAGCTTCACCAAATGTCACGAACTTACCAGCATTTTCTGGCCACCACTCAGAGTCTAAAATCTTGGTATATTCAGGCAAATCATCATCCCCTGCAGGCTGAAGCTTTCAACAGTTTCTATCAGATTTTTATGAAAGAACTTATTGCATGACCGTGCCTGTCATTTGTGTGGAGATTAGATGACAAATTAAAGAGTTTAGATGACAAATTAAAGAGTTTAGACTCCTCTAACAGCTACTTTTGATTATTTGATGAATCTAGGAAAAGACTCACTGAAGCCGAAAGCTCGAGAAGAGTTACACGAACAATAATCATCAATGTTGATATGTTGTTCACAGTTGATTTATCAGTAAATAACAATATTTTATATTTGGAGTTTATTAAAGTGTTTTTTTTTTCCTCACTTCATTTGAGATATCATCCTCATCATGTGCCATACCGGTCGACGTAGACGATCATGTCTTTCCACATTCTTCTATCCATCGTGCAACGTATCAATTCTGCTATAGACTTTTTTCCATGCCATGATACCAACCTTCCTAGTATTTTCTCTCTTTGTCGTCGTGATCTCTTTCCCTGTATTTTGCCAGTTGTAACCAAGTATTCCAAGTATTTTCTCTTCTCATGACATGCCCAAAAATGTTGATTGTTTCTTTCTGATGTTTCCTAGGAAGGCAGTTTTGTGTTGGCCTCTTTGAGAATGTCCTTGTTGGTCTTTTTAGCTGTCCATGGAACTTTCAACATTCTTCTGAGAAATCCAAACTCACTGGCCTCTAATCGTCTTTTTATTTGTTTTGTTTACTGTCCATAATTCGTTTACATAGGTCATAATTGGTTCTATTTAACACCGATGAACTCTCTGTCTCACTTCTATTGACATAGATCTTTTGCATAATACATTTATAATTATTTGAAATGTTATTTTGGCCTGAGCTATTCTGCTTTTTATTTCTGTGGGGCATCTTCCGTCTGATGTTATTATTGTGCTCAAGTATTTGACGTGTTGTATTTGTTTCAGATTTGTCCTGTTTTTATCTTTATGCTGCATGATTGTGATGATTGTTTCTTCGTTATCAACATTATTTCTTTTTGCTTACTATTCAGATTTAGACCTTTCTTGTTGCTTTCTTTGACTATTATGTCTATCATTTCGTGTTATATGGCAAATAATGTTAATGTAGGCATTTACCGAACGTGGAATTAATCCCAACTTTATTTTGAATCCTTAAAAATAACCCCATCTTTATTTAAAATCCTAAAAAATAACCCCATCTTTATTTAAAATATTAAAAAATAACCCCATCTTTATTTAAAATCCTAAAAAATAACCCCATCTTTATTTAAAATCCTAAAAAATAACCCCATCTTTATTTAAAATCTTAAAAAACGACCCCATCTTTATTTAAAATCCTAAAAAATAACCCCATCTTTATTTAAAATCCTAAAAAATAACCCCATCTTTATTTAAAATCCTAAAAAATAACCCCATCTTTATTTAAAATCCTTAAAAATAACCCCATCTTTATTTAAAATCCTAAAAAATAACCCCATCTTTATTTGAAATCCTAAAAAATAACCCCATCTTTATTTAAAATCCTTAAAAATAACCCCATCTTTATTTAAAATCCTAAAAAATAACCCCATCTTTATTTAAAATCCTAAAAAAATAACCCCATCTTTATTTTAAATCCTAAAAAATAACCCCATCTTTATTTAAAATCCTAAAAAATAACCCCATCTTTATTTAAAATCCTAAAAATTAACCCCATCTTTATTTAAAATCCTAAAAAATAACCCCATCTTTATTTAAAATCCTAAATATTAACCCCATCTTTATTTAAAATCCTAAAAAATAACCCCATCTTTATTTAAAATCCTAAAAAATAACCCCATCTTTATTTAAAATCCTAAAAATTAACCCCAGCTCCAAAGTTGTTGATTGATTTATTTTTCTTCCAAACGTATATTATTTTAACATTTGAAAGCAGGAGGCCGCTGCAGGCTTTAGAAATAATTTGAAACTTAGGACACTTCGCAAAGATGGCCAAAGGGACGCCTTGACATCCATCTATCTAATGACCTTTCGAGCCGTAGCCGGCCCATGCCCATATGGCATAGACTCAGATACTCTTTCTCTTATCTGAATTTTTGTTCTAGCAGTTTTCAATTCTTTTAAAGATATTTTATCAAATCTCGCCATTTGTCTCTGTTCTGTGCAAGCAGCTTTATCTCATCGAGGGAGCTGATTCCTGCTGCTCTTGCCTCTCTCATCAATTTTCTTCACAGTGTCTCTCTGGGTCTTCCACTTTGCCTCTTGCTTGTTGTTTCCCACATGAGGGGTTGCTTTGCTATTCGGTTATTATCTCTTCTCATCACATGTCCAACATATGACCATCGTCTGTTCTTTATTACTGAAGATATTAGTGGTTGGTTGGCGATTTCTCTAATTTCCTCGTTTGTTTTGAATTCGTTCCACGCTATACGCAGTATTTTCCTTAGACATTTATTTTCGAATGCATTCAACTTTGTTTCTATATCTCTTGTTGTTTTCCAGCTTTCACACGCATACGTAAGGGTTGATAGTACATTTGATTTGAATAGTCTAAGTTTTGTGTTTGTGCTGATGAGTTTTGATTTCCACAAATTTTCAAAAACATTCTTTGACAACAGAGAGTGTATACTTTTATTGGAATTTCAGTATTTTAAAAAAAGTGGTTACGGTACAGCGTGTAGCCAGAGAAGAAGCACTGTATGATGCTAACGGGATTTTAATTGCTTGTGTAATTGTATATGTCTTAGGAGCAGGCTGAGGAAATCATAATTGTTGATGATGAAAAATAATAATAGAGAAAAAAAAGAAGATAGTTTTCTGTTCCTCTTCTTCTTCTACCTTTCAGCTCCCTGTGGAGCATAGGTCTTGAACAAACACTTTCCAAGTCGTTCTGTTTTTTTGCCATTTTTTTTATCATTCCATGTCTTCCCCATCATCTTCATCTCTGCTTCTGTCTGTCTTCTTCAAGAATTTCTTGGTCCTCCTCTTTGTTTTTTCCTCTGGGCATTCCAAAAAAGGGCATGTTGTGTAATGCTCTCAGTTGGCTTTCTCAGTGTATGTCCTATCCAGCGCTATCGTCTTCGCTGTATCCCTTTATCCACTGGTATTTGACTAGTACATTTCCATAATTCTATGACAGTGATTTTGTCCTGCCATTTCCATGAGAACACGCCTATGCCATATAGGCCAATTGCTTCAATTACGGTAAACTATTTTCTTCAACCACAAAATAACCGCATCTGTTGAAAAGATCAAAGGAATTAGCCGTTGCAGGTGAATGACACTATCTGCAATATTACATTTTAGAAAACTTTTGAGACATTGAAAAAATAAGACCAAATGCAAGAAATCATGTTTATGTGTGTGAAGGTTATGGAGATATTTGAAGTCAAACGTGGACAAACCATTTTGAAACGAACTATAGTGTACATGTGTGTTAATGACCAACAACACATGCTTGTGTTTGGGTGACACAAGTCACCCAAAGACTTGTGTTTGGGTGAATGTGACTGGTCCACGACTGTCTCCGTCATCTAGAATCCAGACCAGAATGAATCATTTGAAAATACACTGTAACAAAATTATCAGTTCTTAGCCTGATTTGCCAATTTCCTTGTTTGCTATCCATTTATCCTAGACCCGTCTACATAATTAATTGTGTCAAGACTGTGTCACATACATCCAGATAACTCTATGTTATCATTGGACAGTTATCACCACTATTGTCCAACAGGGAAATAGCTCTAGAGGCAAAATGGGCACTCTACAATACAATCTTCATCCCAACGTTGTGCTACCAATACTAAACATGGACCTTAGATTCAGAAACAATAAGAAAAAAAACCTCTACTGAGATGAAATGTGTCAGACCAATGACATGGAAACAGTCTGACAGATAAGATCAGAAATGAAGAACTGAGAAAAAAGCTAGAAATATCCCCCGCCGTAGAATATATAAAGAAACAACAATTAAAACGGTTTGGTCACGTGACAAGGCAGAGTAATTAAAACACAATAGAACTAGCCCTAACAAAATATTGCGAGAATACCAGACCCAAGGGTCGACCAGGAAAAAGATGGATCGATGGAATATTAGAAACACTAGGAAACATAACAGCACCAGAGATAAACAGAAGATCAAAATACCGCAAAGTGTAAAATGTTCTGGGAAATAAAACAATGCTAAAGAAGTGAAAGTAAAAACTAAGTTTGTAGATAACTTTTAGAAAACAAATTCTTCAGATTAGTAATAAGTTGTTTTACACCATTTTTTATTCGGTGTTTTGTCCCACAGGCTGTCATTGCACAACATCTATAGACGTAATTGGCCATAACGATGTTAATAGTAATTTATAGATTTAGTTAGACAGACAGACAGACAGACAGATGTATAAATAGATAGACAGACAGACAGACAGACAGACAGACAGACAGACAGACAGACAGACAGACAGATAGATAGATAGATAGATAGATAGATAGATAGATAGATAGATAGATAGATAGATAGATAGATAGATAGATAGATAGATAGATAGATAGATAGATAGATAGATAGATAGATAGATAGATAGATAGATAGATAGATAGATAGATAGATAGATAGATAGATAGATAGATAGATAGATAGAAAGATAGATAGATAGATAGATAGATAGATAGATAGATAGATAGATAGATAGATAGATAGATAGATAGATAGATAGATAGATAGATAGATAGATAGATAGATAGATAGATAGATAGATAGATAGATAGATAGATAGATAGATAGATAGATAGATAGATAGATAGATAGATAGATAGATAGATAGATAGATAGATAGATAGATAGATAGATAGATAGATAGATAGATAGATAGATAGATAGATAGATAGATAGATAGATAGATAGATAGATAGATAGATAGATAGATAGATAGATAGATAGATAGATAGATAGATAGATAGATAGATAGATAGATAGATAGATAGATAGATAGATAGATAGATAGATAGATAGATAGATAGATAGATAAACACTTAGAAATGCACAGCTTATTTTTTTTGTATCCACAAACTACAAGGGTGGACAAGAAAATGAAAAAAAAAACAGAAGCAAATTCAAACATAGAGGTTCTTGTTTCTTTAATCGCTAAATACATTATTAGTATTTTCAGATATAAGTAATAATACATTTGTTAAAACAGCACACAAACACACACACACACACACACATCAACACATACACAATTACGCTCAATAATACCTACATACTCCAAATCACCTTCATCCATCAGCCAACAATAACACAAAAACGCCCTCTATCTTGATCACAAACACACACACACATCAACACATACACCATCACAAACACACAGAGACTATCTAGACATGCGGGTCAGAATCTTGAGACATTCCTTCCTGAAGTTGGGATCACACAAACTGTAGACGATGGGATTCAACACGCTGTTCAGGAAGTACAACCTGTAGATCATGTTCAAACTGATCAAGGCCGCCATGTTGACGCTGACATGTTTCTGGAAAATATTCATCATAAATGACAAGATCAAGTATGGGAGAAATCCCAAAACAAATATGGCGCTGATGATAATCAACATGGCCGTCATCCTGCCTAATGGTCGACGGATTCCGACTCTCTTTGCTTTTCTCTGTGACTTTGATGTTGTTTTGTTGGTTCCGGAAGTGTTCTTCTGGTGAAAGTCTTTTGTTGATATCTCCAAGTCTTCATTTTCATTTTTGTGATCTTCAGAAACAGCCAGATTATCAGATCTTGGGTGACTTCGGTCACTAATTTTGGTCACCTCAAATCGTTGAATAGCTTCATCACTCCAACATTTGACAGGAAATTCTACCGGACTCAAACAAATAATCGGACTGCCGTTTGCTGCAGCTTGCACATTTTCTGGTTCTCCTGTATTTGTTGTTTCCAAGTCTGTGTTTGTTGTTTTAACTGTTTTGTCTTCTGTTGCTGTATCTATTAAAGTGCAGTTATTCTTCTCCTTTTTGTTATCCCCTTTATAGCAATCAAGAATGTTAGCATTTGTTGAGTTGTAGTTTTCTGATTCCACTTGACGGGACCAGCTCATAGATGGAGATTCGACTTGTTTCTCCACGTACCTAATCGGCTCATTATCATCTGAAGACGATAACCCTTTGGGAGAGGAATTTGTATTTTTCTGTGTTGCTGTGACTTCTCCAGAGACTCCATAACGCTTGCTATGTTTATATGCGGTGACGCCGATTAATCTGTACATGACAATTATGGATACGCTAGAGGATAGGTAGAGAAGGATGAATACTGTCTTGTAGAGAATGATCCAGGTTGTGGAGATGTATTCAACAGAGAAGGTACATTCGATGATGTGAATGTTCAGACACGGGGTCCTTCTGTTACTGACACCGATGAAGATGATGTAGGGGATGGAGATAATGAAGGCGACGAATGTGGTGACGATGCTGGCGATGATGGCGTGTTTGATCGTGAACTGCCAGCCGTGTGGTCGACACACCTTGCGGTACCTGTGGAGGAGAAATACGAGACCTGGAACGGTTTTGTAAAAAAAAAGGCATATGATTAAAGGCAGAGGACTTTAGTTACCATTGATGGGCACATAATGGTAGTTATTGGATCATTGTAGAAAATAAATTTGGTTTATAACATCTCGCATAAGATATATATATATAAGAGGAATTCAGCAAAGACATGTTAAGTGAAACAAATTGTAAAAGAGATAAATATAAATTGGTACATTATTTATGACATATGCAGCTGCATTTATTAGACTAGAGAGGTACGAACGAGATCTGCCACGTTGATCTTGTCTTTTACTTCTGCCTCGTTTAGACCGTCCTATTATCTACTCGGGCAAACACGCAATTTGGTCTGCCTTGACAACAATGACGTTTATAGAAAACAATAAAGAAAACACTGCTGAACCAACTGACGGTACACGTTCTCTGTTGCACCAGTTAAGATCCCAACAACTTTCCATCTAAACACTTATCAGCTTTGCGAAGATTTAATCAAACACCCACGCCATTGTCGTTTAACGTTGTCTATCTAATCAATAACTGGCTTCCCTTCATTTTCTAGACTGTTCAAGAGCCAATTATTAATATTTTGCTAACGAAAATGAGGCAACTGTCTCCCTTCTTGCAGGCACTCCGTGTGGGCGAACATTGGTAATCCCCAATACTTGACTTTGTTACTTGGACTCTCGTTCAATGATGTACACTTAACAACACCACAGAGCATCAATGATGTACACTTAACAACACCACAGAGCATCAATGATGTACACTTAACAACACCACAGAGCATCAATGATGTACACTTAACAACACCACAGAGCATCAATGATGTACACTTAACAACACCACAGAGCATCAATGATGTACACTTAACAACACCACAGAGCATCAATGATGTACACTTAACAACACCACAGAGCATCAATGATGTACACTTAACAACACCACAGCGCATCAATGATGTACACTTAACAACACCACAGAGCATCAATGATGTACACTTAACAACACCACAGAGCATCAATGATGTACACTTAACAACACCACAGAGCATCAATGATGTACACTTAACAACACCACAGAGCATCGATGATGTACACCTAACAATACCACAGAGCATCAATGATGTACACTTAACAACACCACAGAGCATCAATGATGTACACTTAACAACACCACAGAGCATCAATGATGTACACTTAACAACACCACAGAGCATCAATGATATACACTTAACAACACCACAGAGCATCAATGATGTACACTTAACAACACCACAGAGCATCAATGATGTACACTTAACAACACCACACAGCATCAATGATGTACACCTAACAACATCACAGAGCATCAAGGATGTACACCTAACAACACCACAGTGCATCAATGATGCACACTTAACAATACCACAGAGCATCAATGATGTACACCTAACAACACCACAGAGCATCAATGATGTACAACTAACAACACCACAGAGCATCAATGATGTACACTTAACAACACCACAGAGCATCAATGATGTACACCTAACAACACCACAGAGCATCAATGATGTACACTTAACAACACAACAGAGCATCAATGATGTACACTTAACAACACCACAGAGCATCAATGATGTACACTTAACAACACAACAGAACATCAATGATGTACACCTAACAACACCACAGAGCATCAATGATGTACACTTAACAACACCACAGAGCATCAATGATGTACACCTAACAACACCACAGAGCATCAATGATGTACACTTAACAACACCACAGAGCATCAATGATGTACACCTAACAACACCACAGAGCATCAATGATGTACACTTAACAACACCACAGAGCATCAATGATGTACACTTAATAACACCACAGAGCATCAATGATGTACACTTAACAACACCTCAGAGCTAATTTTGACATTATGTTCTCTTGTTGGTTTACTGTTTACTGCCACTGCACTATTTATAATTAATTAGTCAAATTTTTTAAATATTATTAAAGACATGTATGATGGTTACACATGTGCAGTTCGAACAGAGGAAGGACTGAGCGAATGTTTCCCAATAGAAACTGGGGTTAAACAAGGATGTATTTTATCGCCCTTGTTATTTGGAGTTGTTATGGACTTCATAATGAAGAAATGCTGCACTGGTAATAAAGGCATCGAATGGATACAAGGAGACCATTTGGAGGACCTCGACTTTGCTGATGACATAGTTCTCATCAGCAGTCAGATACAAACGATGCAGGAAAACACAAATGAACTATCATCAATAGCCAGCAAAATTGGGCTTGAGATCAATCATGAAAAGACTAAAGTCATGACTAGTTTAATTCCAACAGACGACAAAATATACATGGAAAACAAACCAGTAGAAGAGATCGATCACTTTATCTATCTTGGAAGTCACATTGATAGAGAAGGGGATACAAGCAAAGAAATTAGAATCAGAATAGCTAAAGCAGCAATGTCTTTCAGAAGCCTTGAAAAGTTGTAGAAATCAAAACTCATCAGCACAAACACAAAACTTAGACTATTCAAATCAAATGTACTATCAACCCTTACGTATGCGTGTGAAAGCTGGAAAACAACAAGAGACATAGAAACAAAGTTGAACGCATTCGAAAATAAATGTCTAAGGAAAATACTTAGTATAGCGTGGAACGAATTAAAAACAAACGAGGAAATTAGAGAAATCGCCAATCAACCACTAATATCTTCAGTAATAAAGAAAAGACGATGGTCATATGTTGGACATGTGATGAGAAGAGATAATAACCGAATAGCAAAGCAAGCCCTCATGTTGGAAACAACAGATAAGAGAAAAAGAGGAACACCCAGAGAGACACTGAGAAGAACATTGATGAGAGAGGCAAGAGCAGTAGGAATCGGCTTCCTCAATGAGATAGATGAGCTGCTTGCACAGAACAGAGACAAATGGTGAGATTTGATGAAATATCTTTAAAAGAAAACTGCTAGAACAAAAATGCAGATAAGAGAAGGAGTATCTTGCTCTACGCCCTATGGGCCGGCTACGGCTCGAATGGTCAATAGATCGATAGATAGGCAAAGTGTGCTGTCATTTTCTGGAATTACCTTGAATTATGTTGACCCACACACTGCGGAAGATGAATGGGATAATTAAAATAAGGGCCCTTTTTGGAATTCCCAAGTGAAAAGACAAAGAGGAAGACCAAAATATTCTTGGAGGAGACGAAATGTAGAGATGAAAATGACGGGGAAGACATAGAATGAACTTAAAAGAATGGGAAAAAAAACAGAACGGCTTGGGAAGTGTTTATTGAAGAATATACTCCACAGGGAGCTGAATGGTAGAAGAGGAAGAATTCGTACCTTTTGTTCATGTGGTATTTCTGCCTTTCCTTGTCTTAAAGTCCCATACTGTTTAAAGGGAATAGGAAAAATGGAAATCTACCTAGCAAACTGAGAATAATACATAAATATAGTTGTTGTTGTTGTTGTTGTTGTTGTTGTTGTTGTTGTTGTTGTTGTTGTTGTTGTTGTTGTTGTTGTTGTTGTTGTTGTTGTTGTTGTTGTTGTTGTTGTTGTTGTTGTTGTTGTTGTTGTTGTTGTTGCGTTCGCCAGCTTTCAACTCTGACGAAGTCCCTAGAGACTAGGAACTGAATTTTGCATGTTAATCCATTATTCCCTGGCCAGCGTGCGCACATGGGTCCCTCGCAGCACAGGCAGATAACTCCGACTTCGGAGGTACTCATGCTTTTTTCCGTCGATGAGTAACTGACGTTTCAAGCCGGGCCTCGCTGCTGAGAACAGGGGTGGTTGCCGCAGAGAGAAATCATAAATAACAATCCCAACCGGTGTAGCCGAGATTTGAACCCACAACCTATCTGTCCCGAGGCCGGCGTCTTGCCTTGAAATCAACCAGTCCACCATGGACTTGGAATATGAGGAAACTGCAACAAGGAACACGTATATATATATATATATATATATATATATATATATATATATATATATATATATATATATATATATATATATAATGTGTGAGGGAAAATAAAAAAAA
Source organism: Megaustenia siamemsis (assembly GCA_032433765.1). Classification (NCBI taxonomy): domain Eukaryota; kingdom Metazoa; phylum Mollusca; class Gastropoda; order Stylommatophora; family Ariophantidae; genus Megaustenia; species Megaustenia siamemsis. Next base: position 7,025,624 of record JAVIAB010000101.1, on the reverse strand, counting down.
CAAAACAATAAAATGAAGATGATATCAGAAATGTAATGTGTACTTGATACGAACAGCAATACCATTTCACAAACCTGATGGCAGCAACGACACAGAGGGAGATGGCGCCACCTAAGATGGTGAAGGAGATAATGAAGGCTTTAAATTTGCACAACCAAGGCTGGTTCAGGGTCCAGGTGTCCATCAAAATGTTTATCTCACCTGTGAATTATAGTTAATGTTTAATAAAATAAATGTTTGCTAAACAAATATTACACCGCGTAGATCACACTTTTCTGGTGAAGAAATTATAACTTAGAAACAACTTAGACATCGGTCAGACACTCCAGTCGATGGTGTAAAAGTCAGATAGTCACATTTATTTCACATTCACTCCTTGCCTATTAAAGCGTCCAGAGGTTCACAATTAAAATTTTCATTTAAGTATTTTCATTGTTTCCTGGACGTTTTGTGGAATTACCTCAATACAGCTATATAAATTGTACCTACCTACCAACCTACCTACCTACCTAACTACCTACATACCTACCTACCTACCTACCTACCTACCTACCTACCTATCTATCTATCTATCTATCTATCTATCTATCTATCTATCTATCTATCTATCTATCTATCTATCTATCTATCTATCTATCTATCTATCTATCTATCTATCTATCTATCTATCTATCTATCTATCTATCTATCTATCTATCTATCTATCTATCTATCTATCTAATCTATCTGTATGTCTGTCTGTTTGCCTGTCTGTATGTCTGTCTATCTATCTATCTATCTATCTATCTATCTATCTATCTATCTATCTATCTATCTATCTATCTATCTATCTATCTATCTATCTATCTATCTATCTATCTATCTATCTATCTATCTATCTATCTATCTATCTATCTATCTATCTATCTATCTGTCTGTCTATCTGTCTATCTATCTATCTGTCTGTCTATCTATCTGTCTGTCTATCTATCTGTCTGTCTATATATCTATCAATCTATCTATCTATCTATCTATCTATCTATCTATCTATCTATCTATCTATCTATCTATCTATCTATCTATCTATCTATCTATCTATCTATCTATCTATCTATCTATCTATCTATCTATCTATCTATCTATCTATCTATCTATCTATTTATCTATCTATCTATCTATCTATCTATCTATCTATCTATCTATCTATCTATCTATCTATCTATCTATCTATCTATCTATCTATCTATCTATCTATCTATCTGCCGCCTGTCTGCTCCTCTCTATAACCGTGTCACATCATGCCCCTCTACCAATCCTATTCCTTTAAACTAACAGAGCGCCCCTGCCGCTTTATCAGCCCACCTGCTTTCAGCCTTCAGTCCGCCCATGGCAAGGAAATCTCTCTCCTAAATGTTTACATCTGTGTTTATTACTCTAACCATGTTTACAAGAACCTAATGATGCAATTATATTTGGACCTTTTTGGAGACATGCAGGATACAAACAATTTAGTAACAATCATCAAGTTGCAGATCTTGTAAGCTTTAAATGCAGCTCTCTATTTCTGTTTTGTTTTTAAATTTTGAATGAAGAAAATGTGTTTTGCCTTATTTGTCCAATCTTTTATTTTATTTCGCTTAAATGTGCCGTTGACACAACAGTAATCTTGAAGGGAAAATACAGGTTAAAAGAAGCAGAGGCAGACCAAGACTAACATAGACGAGTAACATCAAAAGATGAAGGAATTAGCCTATGACAACCTGCACCATCAAAGCGAGAGACAAATCAGAATGGCGCTCCATGGTAGCCAACATTCATTGCGGACATGGCACTCGATGATGATGATGAAACGTGTTGTTGAGAATATACAGTCTATTTCTTTGTTCCTTCTCGTTCTGCTGGTCTTTTATAAAAGAAAACATTGCCCACCATTTTCTTCCATTACAGCGTATAGTAAAGATGATGTAAGTGTTCATATATTTGAACGTCTCAATAGCAACTGAACACGGTTTTTTTATCTGGTCAGCATGACGCAAGCCATTCCCACTTTCTCAAAAAAAGTCCGATACTCATTAAATGTCTTTTTTATTTCAATGAACACGCCGTTGAGGATTGCCCCCAGCACTCAGACTTGAGTAGGTCAATGTGGTCCACCCCCACCTCCGTGGAAGGGAAACTCGAAGGTCCACCCGTAACACTGAAACAGACAAGAACCGTTACAGATATTCCGGAATCCTTGTCTGAATGAGCGATGATCGCAAAAGAAGAAAAATGTCAATGAATTTTCCAATCTGATTCGGATTCTTACATCAATCAACATTGTAAATGTTGACAAGTGAACACTTAACAGGAGATAACATTTAGAATCTAAAGTAAAATTTACTTCTTCTGCCTTGCCCAGCCTATGGGGAATATGGTGTTTGTGACCATATTTTCTATGACCACCGAACATTTTTGGTGATGTGGTCGGTATCACGCCAGGCTGCCTTTCGTTCTCACAAAAATCTCCGGTACCCATTTTTAGAGGCTGGGTCTACCCCGGAGCCTTGTCTGTCCGAAAAAAAATCCGCCATTGCTAGGAATCGAACGTGAAGGAAAGCGAGCAATGTAACCACTCAGCGACCAAGGCGCCTTAAAATTTAGAATGATCCACCTAGAAACTCCGACATGAAACACACCAACTCAGAGACTCTAACTTGATATCTTCCCACTGGTTCACAATGTTTATGTTTAGCTAAATAATGAGATTGTTAAACAAATGTCAGATCGGTAAGACATGACAAATGGGGGTGTGGGAGTTTGTCTCAAGTTTCTTGTAGCAAGAAGAAGTATCTCATACAGTTTTACTCATACTTGCTACCCTCACATTGGAGCAACACACACAAAATATTACTACACACATTAAATTAGATATGCTACCCTCACATTGGAGCAACATACAAACAATTACTACACACGTTAACTTAGATTTGCTACCCTCGCATTGGAGCAACACACAAACAATAACTACACACCTTAACTTAGATTTGCTTCCCTAAAATTGAAGTAACACACAAACAATTACTACACATATTAACTTATATTTGCTGCCCTCACATTAAAGTAACACTCACACAATTACTACACACATTAACTTAGATTTGCTACCCTCACATTGAAGTAACACACACACAATTACTACACTCATTAACTTATATTTGCTACCCTCACATTGAAGTAACACACACACACAATTACTTCACACATTAACTTAGATTTCTCTTCCCCGCATTGGAGAATAACACAAGATACTTTAACACACATAGCCTCAGATTTGCTACTCTCACACTGGAGTAACACACAATAAACCTCAACACTTCCACTCCTACAGCCTAACACACTCCATGCTCCATAGGTAGCATGCTCACATCACTCCCACACACAAACTCATCCCACTTACCTGGAATAGCTATAAGGTTGACAACTAGATCAAAGCTGGCGATGGTCATGATAAGAACATTAGTTGGGTTCAGTCGCATCTTACTTTTGTAGACCACCAGCACCAGAATGTTGCCTACCAGCCCGACCACGGCGAAGATAGCCAGCATAACCACGGTTGGGATGACAGCCGTGTTGTACTTATCCTGCGCCTGACTAAGTGATTCACTGTTGTTGCTGCAGTTCAAATCCATTTTCCGATATATCCCAGAAGAATATTGCAATGATAATTTAATTTGAAATCAATTTATTATTATCTTTAATTTGAACATCCAGAAAAAAAACTTTACATATATATTTTCTTCAAATGGAGTCTCCATTTTTATTCTTTAAAATATGGCAGATAGCAACGTTCCAAATATGAGACGTCTAACAAACAATTTCAAACGACGATTCCTTCAATTTGCTCTATTATTTATTTTCTATTCTACCTTTCCTCAGCGTTACTGTAGCTTCACATATTATTACACCCTTATTATAAGTCCTCGGTAAGTGAAAGATTAATGAATGTGGTGGGGTTACAAGAGGTCGAAATCGGTCCCTATGTCTACCCAGGCTGAAATGGAAAACATAATTTTTCTAGAAAATATGAAGCGACCTGTAGTGATGTCGACCACACCAGCTATAATAAAGTGCAGTCTGTCGTTGAAAAATGTGGATACTAACAGCATATTTCACAGTGGCCCTAAGACATTTAGTGAAGTCTTTAATTTACGATGTCTTAAAAACAATGTCTTCAACGGCCCACAAACGGTAAAGAAGTAAAAATATAAAATATACTCCAACCAACACTGGAGATCTGAGCAGATAATAACATAACAAAAGTGTAGACTAAAAGTTAGATGCTTCAAGTAATTAGAACTAAAGTCCCAGTTTCCTTTCTCTCTAAAGCTCTCAACAAACTTGAGATCTCCCACACACATAAAACCTACTGAAGAATTACTGCCTGTATTTCAACACACAAGGATCCTTCACTTACTCATTCCTGACCGGACTTAAATGACGAACTTTCACATTTGTACTGAATCTATTGTTATATCAAAGTCATAACAACAGCAAAAAGCTAACAGGATTTCAATTGTATGTGTATATTTATATGTGTTAGGAGTAGACTTCGGGTAAAAAATAATTGTGATTTTGAATAATTATAGAGAAAAAAAGAAGATGAAGTTCTCTAACTCAATAAAACATGTTTCAATTAGGGAAAATGGGGACATTTGAAAGAAATCCCTAAAGCGGACAAGTGTGGTCAAAGCAAAGAAATGAATGAAATTGGGAAGCTACAGTAAAGCAAATTGTAATGATGAAATGACACAAATTTAGCGGAAAAAAATGAAAAAACGGTGAGGTTAAATCTTCACGTAATAAGTGGACGATATGAATTAGAACGACGTTTCGGCCGATAGGCCTTCATTAGGAACAAACATACAACACACATACACATACACAGATAGGTAATTAAAATAAAAATTAAAAATTAAATGCATAGAATACAGGGAGACCTTTTATTTTTATTTCTCATTCTAGTGAAAATAAAATAGTAAAGTACTCCCGTCACGCCAAGTGACGTATAGGGAATATGGTGTTAGGGAACAACATAAATTTTACAGACCTTCAGCACATGATTTTTGGGGTAATGTGGTCGGTATTACGCCCGTGATTTACTTTCTCAGAAGAAAATCCGATACCCATTAAAGGCTGGGTGAAACGGAAGCCGTCCGGATCGAACCCTACCTCTTGTCCTTTGTAGTCCAGTGCACTAACCATTGAGCTATCGCGGCTCCCTATTTCTCATTCTAGTTTGAATTATTTTTTAATTTAAATATTTGGGAACTTTGTTAACCTCAGACAGAAGATGTACAAAAGAGGTGAGATGTAGAATGACTCAGGCAAATGCAGCTTTCCAAAAAATGAGGAAGATACTATGCAATACATTTTTGACAATCGAAACAAGAAAAAGAGTGCTTAAATGTTACGTAGAGCCAGTCTTAACATACGGATGCGAATCATGGACAATAGGACAACAGACAAGAAAATCACTGGAGTCTGTAGAAATGTGGTTTTACAGAAGAATGTTGAGAATACCATGGGCAGCTAAGAAGAGTAATGAAGATGTTCTGAAAGAGGTCAAAGCAAAAAGAGAGCTAATTTCCAATATTAGGAAGAAACAATCATCATTTTTTGGCCATGTAATGAGAAGAGAACGACTGCAATATATTGTAACAACTGGGAAAATTGAGGGACGAAGAGATATAGGAAAGCAAAGAGTAAAAATAACAGACAGCTTAAGAGAATGGCTTGGCAGAAGGTCAACAATAAAAATGATAAATAGCTGCCGAGATCGAAAGTTGTGGAGAGACATGATCACCTACGCCTGTAGGCCCGGTACTTGATGATGATTATTTATTATTTTAAACACCTATCTGTGCTTGTGTTGTATGTTTGTTACCCGTGAAGTCCTATTGAATCGAAGCGTCCTTCTAACTTCTGTCGTCCTCTAATTACCTACAGCTTTAACCATATCGTATTTTTCTATATCTTTTTTTCTCTATTTTTTATATTTTTGCTAAATTTTTGATATTGTATTTCTATATTTTTTCACTATTTTTTATGTTTTTGCAATATTTTTGCTATTGTTTTTCTACATTTTTTCTCAATTTTTTTATTTTTGCTATTGTTTTTTCTATATTTTTGGTCTATTTTTTTATTTTTGCTATATTTTTGCTATTGTTTTTCTCTATTTTTTTTGCTATATTTTTGCTATTGTTTTTCTGTATTTTTTATATTTTTGCTGTATTTTTGCTATTATTTTTCTATATTTTTTTTTATTTTTGCTATATTTTTGCTATTTTTTTTCTCTTTTTTTTTCCTCTATTTTTTATATTTTTGCTAAATTTTTGCTATTGTATTTCTATATTTTTTCTCTATTTTTTTTATTTTTGCAATATATTTGCTATTGTTTTTCTATATTTTTTATCTATTTTTTTAATTTTTGCTATTGCTTTTTTTCTATATTTTTGGTCCATTTTTTTTATTTTTGCTATATTTTGCTATTGTTTTTCTCTATTTTTTATATTTTTGCTATATTTTTGCTATTGTTTTTCTCTATTTTTTTCTCTATTTTTTATATTTTTGCTATATTTTTGCTATTGTTTTTCTCTTTTTTATTATTTTTGCTATATTTTTGCTATTGTTTTTCTCTATTTTTTCTCTATTTTTTACATTTTTGCTATATTTTTGCTATTTCTTTCTATATTTTTTCTCTATTTTTTATATTTTTACTATTGTTTTTCTATATTTTTTGTATATTTTCTGTATATTTTTTAGTTCATTTCTCCCTAAAGTGGTGCTGGAGTTTGGTTAGAACCTTCTCTGTGAAGAATATTAAAATAGAGTGTGATGTTCTAGAAATGTATATCAGAAGTCATGAACATCGCAAAAGAAAATCAACAACATCATAACACTAGACGGCAGACAACTACAACAAGTTGAAGTATTTAAATATCTAGGAAATGCCAGACCTGGACTCAAGACTGACTTCCGGGAAAGATGGCTGCTGTTGCTGCAAACCATTTAGGTATTTTCAAAACGGAACCAGTTTTTTTGTTGTTGTAATATTGACTGTGTTCTATGTTTTTTTATTTATTCGGGTGAATCAGTGTTGGGCGAGACTGTGGGCACTCTCTTTTCGCTGATGTTGTTTGAAATTGCAGCCCACGCAGCCACCACGGTTCGGATTGGAGTTAACCTTGCTAACGACTTCCAACCGACATTGCAAAATCAAAATGGCCGCATGTCGCCCTGTTTTAACAGAGACTAACTTAGCCGCTTCAACAGCCATGGATGCCTCATTTGTTTTAAATGTGTGTTTTAAATGTGTTTTATAAATGCGTGTTTTAAATGTGTTTATAAATGCGTGTTTTAAATGTGTTTTATAAATGTGTGTTTTAAAAGTGTTTTTATAAAAGTGTGTTTTAAATGTGTTTTATAAATGTGTGTTTTATTTGTGTTTCATAAATGTGTGTTTTAAATGTGTTTTATATGTGCGTTTTAAATGTGTTTTTAAATGTGTGTTTAAAGTGTGTGTTTTATGTGTGCTTTATATGCATATTTAAAATGTGTGTTTTAATGTGTTTTATTTGTGCGTTTTAAATGTGTGTTATATGTGTGTTTTAAATGTGTGTTTTAAGTGTGTTTTTAATGTGTTTTAAGTGTGTATTTCAATGTCTGTTGTAAGTACGTGTTTTAAATGTGTGTTTTCAGTGTGTATTTTAAATGTGTATTTCAAGTGTGTATTTTAAATGTGTGTTTTCAGTGTGTACTTTAAATGTGTATTTCAAGTGTGTATTGTAAATGTGTGTTTTAAGTGTGTGTTTTAAATGTGTGTTTTAAGTGTGTATTTTAAATGTTTGTTTTAAGTGTATTTTAAATGTGTGTTTTAAATGTGTGTTTTTAATGTGTGTTTTAAATGTGTATTTTAAATGTGCGTTTTAAGTGTGTATCTTAAATGTTTGTTTTAAATGTGTGTTTTAAATGTGTGTTTAAATGTGTATTTTAAATGTGTGTTTTAAGTGTGTATCGTTAATGTTTGTTTAAATGTGTGTTTTAAATGTGTGTTTATTTATGTGTTTTTAATTTGTGCTTGTTTTATATGTGCGTTTTAAATGTGTTTTTAATGAGTGTTTTAAGTGTGTGTTTATGTGTGCTTTTTATGCATATTTAAAATGTGTATTTTAAATGTGTTTTATTTGTGCGTTTTAAATGTGTTTTTTAAATGTGTGTTTTAAATGTACGTTTTAAATGTGTGTTATATGTGTGTTTTAAATGTGTGTTTTAAGTGTGTTTTTAATGTGTTTTAAGTGTGTATTTCAATGTCTGTTGTAAGTACGTGTTTTAAATGTGTGTTTTCAGTGTGTATTTTAAATGTGTATTTCAAGTGTGTATTTTAAATGTGTGTTTTCAGTGTGTAATTTAAATGTGTATTTCATGTGTGTATTGTAAATGTGTGTTTTAAGTGTGTGTTTTAAATGTGTGTTTTAAATGTGTGTTTTAAATGTTTGTTTTAAGTGTATTTTAAATGTGTGTTTTAAATGTGTGTTTTTAATGTGTGTTTTAAATGTGTGTTTTAAGTGTGTATCTTAAATGTTTGTTTTAAATGTGTGTTTTAAATGTGTGTTTTAAATGTGCGTTTTAAGTGTATATCTTAAATGTGTATTTTAAATGTGCGTTTTAAGTGTGTATCTTAAATGTTTGTTTTAAATGTGTGTTTTTAATGTGTGTTTTAAATGTGTGTTTTAAATGTGTGTTTTAAATGTCCATTTTCTTTTAAATTGGAGCAACTAAGTGCCTACGCACTCACAATTTCATGGAAGTCTTTGGGAATCTTCGGCTGTTCGTCGAGTAGGGCTGCACTGTAGTCTACCATGCCAATATAAATTTGCACCGTGCTTTGGCGGAAGCTATGACTGAGTGGAGCAAATATGCGGATTTCCCGACTGCAGTGAAAATGACTTCATGACCTGAACATAACAGAACTTAACTCAAGAACAATAAGAAACATAACCACTCCCGATATTAGATGTGTTAGACGCATGACAGGAGATAGCGTGTGAGATAAGATCAGAAGTAAAAGACAAATTAAGTAATATCAGGCATCCTGTACATCAGGAAATAACAGACAAAATGTTTCCTATTTCTAAGCTCTGCTGAGGGAATGTAAAAGAGAGTCAATGCTATATGTCCAGCGCAGTCGCCATGAGGTGTTCGGGTCTGAGTTGTTATTTCACCCCAGGGTAAAAAAAAAACAAATCGTTACACCCTATCAAGCTCGAGCCCATGTTTTTTCTGGTTTATACACGCCGCATTATCAACACGACCAGACAGTCTACAAAGGGAGTAAACCTAAATAATATAATTATTCAAAAGCTCTGACAGGTTGTCTTCCCTTGATTATTTGTTACTTGTTTGTTTTTGGAAGGCGCCGTTATCACTGCAAACGAATTCAAATCAATAATTGCGCAACCGCCCGTGCCAGCGGAATCATCCGAATCTCATCTCCCAAACAAAGAAAGGTAACTGTAGTCCCCATCGTAGCAGTCTCAGCACACGCGAAAAGACATAAGGCGAAACCGCGCAGAAAGTGAACACAGCCAACTGTTCCCTGTCATACGATGTCATCATTCATCGTAAACAATTGGAATATCGAAACACGATCGATATCCGAAACGAATGAGTCATACAGCTCACGGTGTGCACAGAGCACTTAGCTCATTAGCTCCTGCAACAAGCCGGACTTGGAAAATGAGGAAACTGCAACAAGGAACACTTTTTTCCCTTGGTTATATTTAGACTTTACCTACAGAAGAGCTGGGGATTACAAATGAACAGAAATCTAATTCTTTGTTTTAGGGACAATATCTTGGACACTTGTTACCCCTTTCCTGGTAACACACGGAGATCTCACCCAAGTATACAGGTAGCACTGGCCAGGTCGGTTTGGAAACATATGTTAACATTTTACTTTTCATCTTCAGCTTCGTCCAGATAGAGGCCTTAGCATCTTATCATTTTATGTTTTCTACTGAAAACGTTTTTTAATTACATTCCCATTTTGGAAACTACACCTATTTATCATCTTTTTTTCTATTTGGCTAGGTACTCACATTCACTTACTTTATGATCCGTTTCAGATAGGGCTAGGTACTAAAAAAATAATCTAACTTTATGATCAAGGATCATATAAGAGGCCATATTAAAAAAAAATGAAGCTAGAGTTCTCTCCCTTACCTTAAAGCGAATGAGGAATGTTGTGTTAGTGTCTGTCAATGACCAACAGCACATTTTATAGAAAGCGTGTCAGTATCACGCCAGACTGCCCAATTTTTTCCCCAGTAAAAAAAACATAATTTAACTCAAATCATACACTCAGTCTGCCGGTTATCTTTACTCTCTGTTTCCTCTATCTCTTCTACACTCACTTTTTCTACTTGCCACAAAATATGTCAGTTGTTTCCCTTTCGTTACAAGGGACACAATCTGAGGATTGTTTCCTTCATGTTAAAAAATAAATCTCTCCCTTTACCTCTATCGGATCATTGTAGCTGCAAAGTTTCACCTGACAGGTGGTATAGTTAACGTTCTTCTGCAAACCATATCATCATCATGTGCCATACCGGTTGGCATAGGTGATTATGTCCCTCCACAATCTTCTATCTACAGTGCATCGTATCAGTGCAAACCATATACCTGTAGTAAAAGAAAAGTAAAGAAGCCCCTTCACGGATAATGGAGTATAGGAAATATGGTGTTAGTGACCATAAATTGTACAGACCTCATGCACATGATTTTTGGGGTAATGTTGTCGTTATTAAGCCCGAACAGCTTTGCTTTCCAAGAAAAAATTGTTGGTTGGGATCGAACCCTACCTTTTGTCCTTTGTAGTCCAGTATACTAACCACTGAGAAATCGCGGCTCCCATATACCTGTAGGTTCTCGTGATTTTCTTGGGCTTCATATTTTAGAACGGAATCTCCTCACTGTAGACGGGAAATTCCCATGTCTGTCCAGCAACCAACAGAGAGGTCATCCTGATCGTTCAAGTTGTTCTAGTGAAGGAATTGAGTTTTGAAAAAAAATACGCGCAGCTCATGACGCACACGTTAGGATCGCTGTAACGGCCGTCGTGGGCCGCGCAAACCTCCATGCACTAGTGCCAAATCCGTGCAGACTTCATGGTCATTGAGCGTGTCCCAGTAGCAGATGAATGACACTTTCTGCAATATTGCATTTTAGAAAACTTGTGGGACATTGAAAAAATAAGACCAAACGCAAAAAAATCAAGTTTATGTGTGTAAAGGTTATGGAGATATTTGAAATCAAGAGTGAAACCATTTTGAAACGGACTATAGTTTACATGTATGTTAATGATCAACTACACATTTTATGAAAGAGGTGATCAATATCACGCCAGACCGCCCTTCAGTTCCGTTTTTTCCTATCTATCTATCTATCTATCTATCTATCTATCTATCTATCTATCTATCTATCTATCTATATATCTATCTATCTATCTATCTATCTATCTATCTATGGATAGATAGATAGACAGACTGACAGATATATAGACATACAGACAGACAGACAGACAGACAGACAGACAGACAGACAGACAGACAGACAGACAGACAGACAGACAGACAGACAGATAGATAGATAGATAGATAGATAGATAGATAGATAGATAGATAGATAGATAGATAGATAGATAGATAGATAGATAGATAGATAGATAGATAGATAGATAGATAGATAGATAGATAGATAGATAGATAGATAGATAGATAGATAGATAGATAGATAGATAGATAGATAGATAGATAGATAGATAGATAGATAGATAGATAGATAGATAGATAGATAGATAGATAGATAGATAGATAGATAGATAGATAGATAGATAGATAGATAGATAGATAGATAGATAGATAGATAGATAGATAGATAGATAGATAGATAGATAGATAGATAGATAGATAGATAGATTGATAGATAGATAGATTGATAGATAGGTAGATAGATAGATAGATAGATAGATAGATAGACAGACAGACAGACAGACAGACAGACAGACAGACAGACAGACAGACAGACAGACAGACAGACAGACAGAAATGCACAGCTTTTTCTTTTGTATCCACAAACTACAGGGGTGGGCACTAAAATGAAAAACAAAGGCAAATTCAAACAAGTGATTGATGTTTCTTTAATTGCTAAATACATTATTAGTATTTTCAGCGATAATTAATAATATATTTGTTAAAACAGCACACAAACACACACACACACACACATATCAACACATACACACTCACAAATACCTACATACTCCAACTAACCTCCATCCATGAACGAACAATAACACACAAACTCTCACTCTTTCAATCACAAACAGGGACTATCTAGACCTGCGGGACAGAATCTTGAGACATTCCTTCCTGAAGTTAGGATCACACAAACTGTAGACGATGGGATTCAACACGCTGTTCAGGAAGTACAACCTGTAGATCATGTTTAATATGATCAAGTCCGCCATGTTGACGCTGACATGTTTCTGGAAAATATTCACCATAAACGACAAGATCAAGAATGGGAGAAATCCCAAAACAAAGATGGCGCTGATGATAATCAACATGACCGTCATCCTGCCTAATGGTTGACGGTCTGGAACCTTCTTTGCTGTTCTCTGTGACTTTGATGTTGTTTTGTTGCTTCCGTAAGTGTTCTTCTTGTGAAAGTCTTGTGTTGGCATCTCCAAGGCTTCATTTTTATGTTTGTGATCTACAGAAACAGCCAGATTATTAGATCTCTTGTCACTTCTGTCGCTACTTCTTGCCGCTACAAATCGATGAATAGTTTCATCACTCCTACATTCGACAGGAAGATCTTCAGAACTCAAATAAAGAGTCTGACTGTTATTTGCTGCAGCCCGCACGTTTTCTGATTCTCCTGTATATGTTGTGTCCAAGCCTGTCTTTGATGACTCCATACTTTTATCCTCTGCTGCTGTATCTAATAAAGTGCAGTTATTCTCCTTTTCCTTATCTCCTGTACAGAAGTCAAGAATGTTAGTATTCGTGGAGGGGTAGTTTTCTGATTTCACTTGACTGGACCAGCTGATAGATGGAGATTCGACTTGTTTCTCCACGTACCCAATCGGATCATTATCATCTGAAGACGCTACTCCTTTGGGAGAAGAATTTATCTTTTTCTGTGTTGCTGTGACTTCTCCAGAGACTCCATGACGCTTACTATGTTTATATGCGGTGACGCCGATTAATCTGTACATGACAATTATAGACACGCTAGAGGATAGATAGAGGAGGATGAATACTGTCTTGTAGAGAATGATCCAGGTTGTGGAGATGTATTCAACAGAGAAGGTACATTCGATGATGTGAATGTTCAGACACGGGGTCCTTCTGTTACTGACACCGATGAAGATGATGTAGGGGATGGAGATAATGAAGGCGACGAATGTGGTGACGATGCTGGCGATGATGGCGTGTTTGATCGTGAACTGCCAATTGTAAGGTCGACACACCTTGCGGTACCTGTGGAGGAGAAATACGAGACCTGGAAACGGTTTTGCCTTAAAAGGATTATGATCGAGGACAGAGGATTATAGTTACCATTGATAGGCACATGATGGTAGTTATTGGATCATTGTAGAAAATAAATTTGGTTTATTACAGCTCGCATAAGAGGAATTCAACAAAGACATGTTAAGTGAAATAAATTGTAAAAAAGGATAAGTATAAATTGGTACGTTACTTATGACGTATGCTACAGCATTGTTATGCTAAACAGGTACGAACGTCATGCGTGTCCGTCGAGCTCCGCCGCGTTTATCTTGTCTTTTCCTTCTGCCTTGTTGAGACCGTCTTTTGTTCCACTGGGCAAACACGCAATTTGGTCCGCCATGACGACGATGACGTTTATAGAAAACAACAAAGAAGACACTGTTGAACAAACTGACGAAGATTTCAACTTTGATCCACGTTCTCTGTTGCACCGGTTAAGATCCCCAAAAGCAGAACTTTCCATCTAAACACGTATCAGCATTGCGAAGATGGAATCAAATATCTTTATCGCTAATACGTGTAACACTCTCGTTGAAGTAAACTTGACCGAACCATATTGAAACCGAAAGTTACCCGTGTTTCTGGTTTTGTTTTCCGCAATTGTCGCTTTTAACGTGGTCTATCTAATCATTCCCTGGATGCCCTTCACTTTCTAGACTGTTCAAGAGTTAATTATTAATATTTTACTAACAAAAATGTGGCAACTGTCTCCCTTCTTGCACGCACTCCGTGTGGGCGAACATTGCTGATCCGCAATACTTGACTTTGTTACTAGCACTCTCGTTCAAGCATGTGCACTTAACAATACCACAGACCTCATTTTGACATGTTCTCTGTTTGTTTTACTGTTTATTGCCACTGTATTATTTATAATTGATTAGTCAAAGTTTGCTGTAATTTTCTGGAATTCTCTTGAATTATGTGAACCCACCCACTGCGGATGGAGCCGCGATAGCTCAGTGGTTAGTGAACTGGACTACAAAAGAAAAAGAGGTAGGGTTCGATCCTATCCAACGACTTCTGGGTTCACCCAGTGTTAAATGGGTACCGGAATTTTTCTGGGAAAGTAAAACGGCACGGGCGTAATACCGACCAAATTACCCCAAAAATCTTGTGCTGAAGGTCAGTAAAAATTATGGTCACTAACACCATATTCCCTCTACGCCACTTGGCGTGACGGGGACTCTTTACTTACTACACACTGAGGAATATGACTACGATTATTCAACAAAAGGTCCTTTTTTGGAATCCCCAAGAAAAAAGACAAAGAGGAAGACCAAAATATTCTTGGAGGAGACAGATGTAAACAGAGATGAAAATGATGTGGAAGACATAACATGAACTTAAACGAATGGAAAAAATAACAGAACGGCTTGAGAATTGTGTATTGAAGACGTATACTCCACAGGGAGCTGAATGGAAGAAGCAGAGGAATGTGTACCTCTTGTACATGCGGTATCTCTGTCTTAAAGTTCCTTGTCTTAAAGTTCCACACTGTTTAAAGAGAATACGAAAAATGGAAATCAGCCTAGCGAAACCGAGATTAATATATATATATATATATATATATATATATATATATATATATACACTCTTCAGGAACTGTGTGTAATATACATATATATTAATCTCAGTTTGCTAGGCTGATTTCCATTTTTCTTATTCTCTTTAAACAGTGTGGAACTTTAGGACAAGGACAGACAGAGATACAATTCTACTTCTTCTACCATTCAGCTCCCTGTGGAGTATCTCTCTTCAGGCAGGGTGTGTAATATACATTACACACACACACACACATATATATATATATCAGCATCAAGT